>JAOPHQ010006258.1:245000-257500 GCA_030340625.1 Merluccius polli
CACAAAATAAATCTGGGTTAAATTGAAAAAATCCGAATGCTGAAGTTGAGGATCCTTTCAGGGCATCTGGTTTGTTGTAAATGGTTGGCCTTAAAATTCCCTAGGGATCTCTTTGCCAATATTTTCCAATGCTGTAAAGCTTCATCACTCTTGTTTACAAATGCAGAAACATAAAGGCCAGCGATAATGGTTTTCGGGTTATACTGCAAACTATGGCAGGGGCTCCATTGCTGTGTTTGTAAATGTAAAAATAGTTCCAACAAAACAGCACCACGCCTGACATTGAAAAATAGCAACTGATTCACGATTCACAAGGACGAAGGTAGTAATTGTGCTCTTTTAAAGGGGGAACACTTGGGTCAGTAGTATCCAACATAGCCCTAAATATACTTTCCTGATTTGGAAGAGAACTAAGGGAGAGACTATAAAACACACAGACAACCCCAAGCTGAATGATAGTTATGTGTAGGTTTCATGACTGTATATATAACATATAAAATAAAACATAGGGTCACCAGGAGAGTCCTGGTGTGTCTGCCTGTGTGTGTGTGTGTGTGTGTGTGTGTGTGTGTGTGTGTGTGTTTGTGTGTGTGTGGATTGTGTCCGCACGTATATCGGTCACTACATGCGACAACAAAGCGACTAGGGCAATTTCCTTTCTTTTTACATCCGTGTTTAGCATTGTTGCTTTTGCTTGGCACACATCACACAGAATAACAGACGCATTGTTCAGTGACCGTTAGCGGCACGTATCCGGACCGCCGCTTCCAGTGCAGTACTGTACTTACCCACGGCGGGCGCGTGGTACCGCTCCCCCAGCAGGACCTCGGGCGCGGAGTAGGCCAGCGAGCCACAGCTGGTGGCCAGCATGTCGCCGGGCCGGAAGAGGTTGCTGAAGCCGAAGTCGGTGAGCTTGACGGCGCCCTGGCGAGGGAAGAACACCACGTTCTCAGGCTTGAGGTCGCGGTGCACGACGTGCAGCCGGTGGCAGTAGGCCACGGCGCGCGCCATCTGCGCAAAGTGCCGCTTGGCGGCGCGCTCCGCCACGCCCCCCTCGTGCCGCAGGATGTAGTCGTAGAGGTCGCCGCCCTCGGCCAGCTCCATCACCAGGTGGAGGGTGGTGGGCGTGTCGATGGCCTCGTAGAGGCGCACCACGTTGGGGTGCTGCACCAGCCGCATGCACCTGTCAATCAATCACAACAGCCAGAGTTAGTGTCGGGGGTGCGAGGGCGGGACATAGCTCCGTCTGTCGAGCCTTTTCGGAGGCGTCCCGTTATTAGCGGGTGGAAGAGCATAATAGCCTGAATGTAATGTTACGTCATCAAAACATGCTGCTGCTGCTGATGCATGCGTTGGGTCATTCTGTGAAGGAACCTTCCATTGAAGAAACATTTGCTCAGGGTGTTTAGAAAGACTCGACGAGCCATGTTGGTACGCACGCGAGAGCGAGGCGCTGTGTCGTCTCCTCATTGGGAACTAGGTAGGCTTTAATCTGATCACATGAGCTGTGAACACTGAGCCCTCCTGGGAGCACTCTGCTCTGAGCAGAGCTTTGTTTTTCCCCCCATTAAACCTCATGGAACAGAACCAAGACATGTGAGAGTGTTCTTGTGTGTGTCTCTCTCACTCCCTCTCTCTCCCTCTCTGTATTTCCACCGCTTGCAACTGACAGGCAGACCCTCTTTCAGTGACAGCTCCTAAGTAAGTACCTCACTTCCTGCAAGAGGTGGCTTGTCGCCATGCCATCCAGCTTGGTCTTGTCGATCATCTTGATGGCGACCAGTTGTCCGGTGGAGACGTGGCGCGCCAGCTTGACCACGGCGAAGTGCCCCCTCCCCAACGTGCGGCCCAGGTGGTACAGTCCACTGAGATCGGCGCGTCCGGACACCCCAGCATTGTCGAAGTGGTCCGGGCCGGTCTCCATTGAGTTCAGAGCGCCCGAGGTGGGCTCCATGCTCGTTATGACGATTACACCGACTGGGTTTCAGGAGTCACAGCCGGTCAGGAGTCACAGCCGAGGGAGAGGGGAAGAGGGGGGAGTGGAGGAGGAGGAGGAGGAGATAGAGCTGGGGGACATAGGCCGAGCAGAGGTCTTCACTGCTGTTGTACAGCCTGGAGGGAGAGAAGTGACAAGTGAACACAAGTCAGCTTGACGATGAAACATATTCCAGTATGTCTAGCTATGTAGTAGGTGCTGATCAGTCAGCTGCACCATTACATAACATTTAACAACATAGAATAGAAATGTGCAACTTTGTTAAACTTAGCACTAGCCTTGTAATAGGTCAAAGCAAATTAGAGCAGAGACAGTAAAGTAGAGTGGGCAGAGTAGAGCTGAGCAGAGCAGAGTAGTAGAGTAGAGTAAAAGAATGGTTGTATTGTGTTAATAATATGGAGGCTCTGGTTGCATCTTGTCTAATAACTATCTAGCACAAAAGGCACTTTATCCAGCACAAAAATCAATACTGTAACAAGATATCATAATGCATTTGTGTGTGTGTGTGTGTGTGTGTGTGTGTGTGTGTGTGTGTGTGTGTGTGTGTGTGTGTGTGTGTGTGTGTGTGTGTGTGTGTGTGTGTGTGGTGTGTGTGTGCCATTAGTTCTATACAGAGTCAGATTTTAGCATTAGATAATGACCTCATCTCAACTACCCCATGGGTACTTGGTCACCAATCACAATCACCAGTGTTGTCCTAATTCATGCAATTAACCCTCCTATGTTCAATCACCATCTTCACTGTCCTCATCCATGCTGATGCTATTGCAATGGTATATAATCACCATCTCCATCACTGTTGTCGTCGTCGTCGTCGTACTGTTATTGTGCCCATAATGAAAGGCAGCCTATAATAAACACAGACACCTCGCCATAAGGCGGACACAGGCCATGGCTTATTCCTCTTCATATTCACGACCAATACCCGTGTAATAAGCAGGTATGTCCTGCCATGCTGCCCCCCGCGGCCTGCGTCCCTCTCACGGCCAGGTGCGCGTCCTGCGCCGGACGGACGTGCGTTACATGATGTGGACGGACGGACGGACGTGCGTCTGTACTCCGTCCTGCTGCTGCGGTCCACAGCGGATACTGGGCATCACGCTGCCAGGTTCAGCCCACCTCCAACCCTTCACACACTGGACCCGGTCCAGACGGTACGTTGTGGTGTGCAATGAAATAAACAACTACTTACCATGGGTCCCGGATAGTCGGTCCGCCAGGGATTCACGCAGTAGTCCCGTCACTTTACAGCCGAGGAGAGCAGTTGCGTCTACAATGTTGCACAGATGTTGCATGTGCTTCCTCCTCGCGGTTCATAATCCATGTCTTACTTTCATACTTGACAGGACAGAGAGGCTGAATCCATCCCGGAGTCTGACTCAGACCTCAGATGGTTTCCGCAGGGAGACGGAGAGAGGAGGCTGCTGGACCCCAGCGTCCGGACGTACAGTGGGCGGGGCCTCTCTCCGATACCGACCAATCAGCGGTCCAGTGGGCGGTGCCGCTCTCCGTTATAATTCAATTCATTTTTTTTTGGCATGGAAAATAAACATGTACCTTGTCAAAGCAGTTAAAACTAGAAAAACAAGAAAACTTAAACAAGAAAAATAACTAAGTACTACAAAAAGGTAAAATACTAGGAAGTGAAATAGCAATTATCAGTAAAAGTAGCCTACGCTGCAAACAAAAAAAATGGTAATGGTGAATAAAACTATTTCCTGGAACTGGGCCAGTCTTTACCATAGACTATATAAAGGTCTTTACCCATCTCCCTAGGAATTATTAACTATATGTGTGTACATGCCTATAATGGAGATGCACATTATAACATACAGTATAACATGTAAAATGATAAGATACTATGAAAAGGTTAATATAGAACAATAAAATATATGCAGATGAAGTTGTTGTGTTGGTTAATTTAGTGTGCAGCAGTGCAATAGTAACTTTAGCATTACAGTAGATCACTGAGCCAGTGGGTGGTGCCTCTCTCCGTAACCAACCAATCAGCGATCGTTCGGTCACGGAGAGGCTCCGCCCACTCTGTACGTCCGGACTCTTGGATGCAGCGCCTACCCAACGGAGCGCGTGCCCTGCGCGTCCCCGTCGGCGCGTGTGTGTTGTGTGTGTGGCTGGCTTCTGACGTCACTGCATTCCAGCTCGCTCCCGACGCAGCGGCGGACCTCTCTGTGGAGGAGGACGGAGACACAGCGTTACATAACCCCCCCAGGTAGGTATCACCTGGGGACCTGGCGCCCTGCATGCAGCATGTTGACATCATGGTTGAGGAGGCCTACAGGTCTTTGTTGAAATGTATTACTTTCAAATTGACCATTTAAACTGTATCTAGAAAATGGCTCCATCTAGTGATCAACAATGTGCACTTCTATCTATCTATCTATCTATCTATCTATCTATCTATCTATCTATCTATCTATCTATCTATCTATCTATCTATCTATCTATCTATCTATCTATCTATCTATCTATCTATCTATCTATCTATCTACCTACCTGTCTGTCTGTCTGTCTGTCTGTCTGTCTGTCTGTCTGTCTGTCTGTCTGTCTGTCTGTCTATCTATCTATCTATCTATCTATCTATCTGTATGTATGTCTGTCTTCGGCAAAGTTGTTGTTGATATGGTATGCCTTTATTTTCACTTACATAATTAAATCTGTTAATATGTCAGCTCATCTGAGTTTTCAGTGATGATGAAAAACACGCTGACAACATATTTCCTCATGACAACTATGATCCATTATGGTAACAGAAGCAGATGAAGGGCTGAGGGACCAGACCAGCTGAGCAGCATCCTGTCTGTGGTCCCAGGGAGACCACAGTGTGCGGCTCCCGGTCACTGGGTGAGCAGCAGGGCCCCCAGGGCCCTACCCTGGTACACTCTCATCCTTGTTCTCCATTATGTTGCATAAGCAGATCTGGTCTGGTGACGCACTCTCACTCTCACTCTCTCACACACACACACACACACACACACACACACACACACACACACACACACTATGGGGTGTGAGAAGGCTCACGGTGTACTAGCAACACGTACGTATGTTTGTGTGACTATTTAGTACAAATCAGCCATGCAGACCGCACGTTCGTGCGGTTTTATCTGTTTTCATCATTTTGTTTTATCTGTTTTGTCATTTATGTAGCCTTAAATGGACTAGATTGACCTTTCCAGGTAATCAATCAATGAAACTAGGATAATAATAGGCCTTTTCATAATTATAGGCTAATAATATTAGTCCATTATTCATCGTTTTTTGTTTAAGCTGTATTGTCATTCATGTTCCACACAGAGGAGCCTGAATGGATTTTAAAAAAATAAAAACGAAAATAAAACAACATGAATGACAATACAGCTAAAACAAAAAACGATCAATAATGGACTAATATTATTAGCCTATAATTATGAAAAGGCCTATTATTATCCTAGTTTCATTGATTGATTACCTGGAAAGGTCAATCTAGTCCATTTAAGGCTACATAAATGACAAAACAGATAAAACAAAATGACGAAAACAGATAAAACTGCACGAACGTGCGGTCTGCATGGCTGATTTGTACTAAATAGTCACACGAACGTGAGTATGTGTGTCTAGTCCCCCGTGACCCTTCTCCCCCCCCCCCCATAAGGAATGCGCACCCCATAAGTGTAACCACCGCTTCACACGTGCGCACGAAAGTGCGCTCTGCATGGCTGAGTTCAACTCATCACACACAGAACTACGTACATACGTTCATGTGGGACTTTAAGTAAAAAAACACACAAACGTACGTATGTGTTGCTAGTACACCGTGACCCTTCTCACCCCCCATACACACACACACACACACACACACGCACACACACACACACACACACATATACACACACACATGCATGGCAATTATTCAAACTATTTTTTTATCCATAATTATAGTCAGACGATCAAGCAATGCTAGTTTTTTGGAAAACGTTTCATGCTGGAAGAGACAGGATACATGCTGTGTAATGACACAATGTGTCCACTAAGCGGCGGTAGAGACTCTTACTATTACTGTCTCCAAGACCCCGACAGAGACCAACTGGAAGTTGGCCTTGGCCTCCATTTATGAGGACAAGAAAGATAACGTTACACATTTTTTGTTTATATTGCAAAGTTTACAGAAAAGTAGTGATTTTGCTTGCTAAAAATTGTTTTTATTACAGTAACAGGACCAAACAACAATAACACACACATATACTGTATATCACACACATATATATCTACCGGTATATCTATATATCTGTATATCTATATCTATATATCTATATACGTATATATATATATATATATATATATATATATATATATATATATATATATATATATATATATATATATATATATAGATATATAGATATATAGATATATATAGATATATAGATATATAGATATACATACATCATCTAAGCAGCGTTGAATGTGAATGTTCATCTGCCAATGGTTTGAATAATTGGTTGTTTTTATTCAGCACAGAGAGCCAACAGACGGAGAGCCGGGAGAGAGAACCCGGAGAGACGGGTATAGAGAGACAGATAGAGAGAGACATGTAGCTAGAAATACAACAACGAGGAGAAAAATAGTTAGAGAGAGACAGATAAAAGAGAGAGACATATAGAAAGTGACAGGAAGAGTAGGAGACAGTGAGAAAGACAGGTGGATAGAGATACAGGTAGAAAGACCGGTAGAGAGAGCTAATTTAAGAAGGCGAGAGAGAGAGAGAGAGAGAGAGAGAGAGAGAGAGAGAGAGAGAGAGAGAGAGAGAGAGAGAGAGAGAGAGGGGGAGAGAGGGTTGGCTATTTCAACATGGTTATGGTGGTAAACTTTCCACTTTCCCTCCGCTTTTACACAAAACTTCTACATACAACTGTGTGTGTGTGTGTGTGTGTGCGTGTGCGTGTGTGTGTGTATGTGTGTGTGTGTGTGTGCATGCATGCGTGCGTGCATGCGTGCGTCTATGGGAACGCCTGGGACCCAGGTTAGTACTTATGTGTAAATCCACAGTGTTTTCTAATACTATATCATATCTGACTTCCTCTACAGCATAAGGCGCAGCTGCAAGTAGAGACAAGGTGACATTGTACGCATGCTGCCCCCCCTCTCTCTCTTTATTGTTCATGGTAGAGAGACCTTTACACACACAGGGCACAGGCTGTCATATGGCACACAACATTTACTTCAATTTTAACATCAAATTAAAGCTATTGTAGAATATATTATAGGACATTAAAATCATCAACAACCTTTATTACTTGATAAAATAATGTATTTATTGATATAAATATAAATAATGAGAATCTATCATAATTCTCTGCGTAGTCTAGAAAATTATTAAGCAAATGTATTTTAATACATTTATAAGGTGAATGAGTTGATGCTGGAAATTTTGGTTTATCAAAATATGATTACTCATGTTCAGTGTTGTCTCATCCAAAACAGTCCAACACCAAAATGTCCTTTTATTCTGCAATGATCTCGACCATTTCAACGAAAATGAAACCCTGACATTTTTATAGGAACACAATGGTTCTGCTGGAATGAAATGACGACAATAATTCACTTTTTAATTTGTTTGTATTTGATTGAGTTTTGATTAGTTTTATTTAAAATGACTTTGACACATTGACATGAAATGTTTATTCACTTGCATGTCAGCGTTTTTATTGTTTGTATCCAAGTGTATCAGAGTCTCTCATGGTATGATAAGGAATTCATAAACTGTACTGAGCATTTCCAGCTCAGCAACGTGTGTGTGTGTGTGTGTGTGTGTGTATGTGTGGTTGTGTGTGTGTGTGTGTGTGTGTGTGTTTTGTAATGTGTGTTTGTAAAACTGGGTTGTGCTGAGCCGTACCAGGACCCGACCATATCCACTCTTCCACTCAGAACAACATGACCACAGGCATTCCCCTCTCTGCCCTTTACTCTCTCTCTCTCTCTCTCTCTCTCTCTCTCTCTCTCTGTATTTTCTCTGCTTTTTCACTTTCATCCCATATATCCTCTTTGACTTCCTCTGGCAAAGCTACTTTCTCCTTAAAAAAAAGAAAAAAAACCTCCACTCCATCTTTTCTGTAGCTTTTTTGTTTGTATAGCGTGAGTGTTGCTTCATGCCTTTCCTTCACCTCCATGAGACTTTTGATTCACCAACTGTTTGGAGACGTTGGGGTCATTGCATGTGTGAAAAGAAAATGCCATGGGTCAAAATGATTTGTATCAACCCGTTTTATATATTTTTCTTCTTCTTCTTCTTCTTCTTCTTCTTCTTCTTCTTCTTCTTCTTCTTCTTCTTCTGGTAATTGAAAAGTGTAATAGATTTGTTTATGTTTAATTGCATGTGTGAAAAGAAAATGCCATGGGTCAAAATGATTTGTATCAACCCGTTTTATATATTTTTTATATTTTTTAAAATATTTTTTTATATTCTTCTTCTTCTTCTTCTTCTTCTTCTTCTTCTTCTTCTTCTTCTTCTTCTTCTTCTTCTGGTAATTGAAAAGTGTAATAGATTTGTTTATGTTTAATTCAGCATTTCAATGTGTGAATGAAACAGACCAGAATCACGGGGGTGTACACAGACCAGCCTTCAGCGCATCTTCAAAGACAGAGCCAAAGAGAGTATACATGGAGGACTATTTCCATGACGGTCAATTATATTCCTTTCGCTGTGAAGCGGCCTTTGGGATGCACATGCACTCAGACAAGAGGCCCCCCTGACATGAGTTTGATAAAGAATACATGTTTCTGCAGAGCGGCCCTAAGTAGAGCACATTGATAAGGTACGTGCACTGCGACTGGCGTGAGCGGATGGTACCGAAGTTACACTGAGCAGTCACCTCACATCAAAGACTCCCACCGGGGAGGAATAAAGCATGAATACACACACACAAGCGCGCACGCACGCACACACACACATACACACACACAGGCGTACAGACTTACACACACACACACACACACACACTGAGCAGCAGAGAGGGAGAGATGATAGATGCTGGGCTTGTCCGACAGGAGAGATATAGCAGCAGAGCTTCGCGGAGTTTCAGGGGATTTCCACCAGGGGAATTGGACACATTTCCTGATTTACACTAACACTTTGGCTAAACTTCCCTCTCTTTTCTTTTGACATTCTTGATCTCACTTTGTAGCAGAACAAAGTCAAAGTTAATACTTTTGGCCCTGAGTTGCTTGCACCTTTGTGAATGTTTATTTTGTAATCTTTTTTACGCTGACCCAATTAAAGAGTGAAGGGAGATTTAGGGTCTAGCATTAGAAGTTAATGTAAATACACACTCCTTTGTATATATACAAAAATATGTTCATGGACATGATAAGAATGACCAGCAAACAATGTGAATGAGAGAGAGAGAGAGAGAGAGAGAGAGAGAGAGAGAGAGAGAGAGAGAGAGAGAGAGAGAGAGACTGAGTCAGTGAGATAATTTAGTAAAAAAGTGAAGAAAAAGAGAGAAGTGTTCATTTTTTATCTCCCTCTGTGGAGATACGTTCTCATTGAGAGGCAAGCCAAGGAATGTGATGACGAATCTTCAGGAGATAAAGATAGTGTAGAGGATGGTACCGCACTGTACAACAGTGAGAGAGAGATTGTGTGTGTGTGTGTGTGTGTGTGTGTGTGTGTGTGGTGTGTGTGTGTGTGTGTGCACTGCGCATGTTTTTGTCAAAAATAGCATGTATTGCCTATAGTTAAGCCTTTTTCAAAAGATAAATGGTGGTATTGGCACCTTCTAAATGGGTCTACTGAGGTTAAGTTTGGTATTTGGTATCCCTGCCAGAAACCAGATTTATTTATTTCAGTAATCTTTTCTATTTCAGCTTCATACCAATAGTGCTCGTATGCTCATTGAAATAATTTACAAAGAAAGTATCACTTCAAAAAAAAAATCCACAAAATCCTTTCGTAATTTAGTTTTTTTTATGAAATGTATGAATGAAATAAAAGACAAAATGAAGTCACCAAGAGTTCTTGAATCCAACAAGTTTTAATGAGTTCACATCCCATGGTGAACGACTGTATTATTTACATCTTGACCACAATGTCACCGTGACGACAGAGCCAGTGTGACCCAGGAGGCTTATTGTACAACTTCAACGGTCAGTCTGCCGCTATTCACACTCGGAGACAACGAGGGCAGCGCTCCAAAACTATTACCACTGCTTATTCTATCAAAGAACGAAACTTATTATGAAAAAACGTACTTAATACTTAATACTTAAATGGAAAACAAAGGGACAAACAGCCATGTTGTGTTTGCTAGATAATAGTTTGTTGGCTGTCCAGTGGCCTCTCACAGCACATCTAAACATTACACCGTAATAAGCACGACAGGACATCATGTCTGGTCAAATGTGTCCTTTGTTTGGTCAGAAATATGGCAACATTATCTTTACAGGTAAAGCCACAATGAGAATAATGAAAAAAAACAGCCACAGGTCTGTCACATACAGGAAGACAGCAATGAGATTTTTTCTATTTTTTTCAGCATCATTTTTTCTCCCGCCCTCCAAAAAATAATTCCAGTGAAATAATTATTTATTCACAAAAAAAAAAAATCAAGATAATAAATTAGGACAATTCTCAAAGCAGTTCAATCCAGAGATGCCGTCAACATATTTACACCAGCTGCTATTTAAGGAAAAAAAAAATAATGTTTCCTTATTAAATACAGACTTGAATAGATGAATTTAGCATGTGCTGTGAATGACAGGACGCCGGTTCATCGGGGCATTCAATGTAAATGAATGACCAGCACAGACGACCAGGTCCTACCACATTAACATCCTCTGGTGAGCACTGCTTCATAGCCCAGTCACAGATCTTTAAATGTACATTTAGATTTACCAAGATATTTCCCCCATAAGGTAGCATCAAAATATACTGCAAAGAGGCTCGACAACTTCTTCGCTGTACTTTTTATATTTTTTGTCGATGCCTATATCTCAGCTTCTCTGTTGTATACAAGAGTCCTATCCTAATAATCACTCTCAGGTGGTTCAACAGGCTGTAGGTCCTCCCACCTCTGGACAGGAAAAGATCATGTGATATTTGATTGACAAGTTAGGCTGACAGGGAGCTACTGCAGTATTGAGTAGAGTAGAGGCCCAGCGGCCCGCCTCCTGACTCATTATTCTAGATCATTTGAAACAAATGGAGATGATTGATATACTGTATATATCTATATAGTTTCTTGTTTGTGCATTAGTTTTGATTGTGTGTGTTTTTCTGTCTGTCTTTCAGGGGTTGTCCGTCTATCTATCTGTCTGTCTGTGTGTCTGTCTCAGGGGTTGTTTTATTGTTTGTTGCGCCCATGCCCATGCTCACATGTTTGAGACACTGAAGTCCAGGAAATATAAAGAGGAATGAAAGAAAAAAAAAGACCACCGTCATCTTTTCCTTATCCACATCGAGAACTTTCATACCTTTCATCCGACTCCAATTAAATGGGACTCAGGCATTTGAACCCATCTTTATTCGAACCCAACTTTATTCGAACCCAACTTCTTCAGATGGCCAGCTGAAGCTTGCTGAGGTTTCTCTGATGCATGTTATGGTGTCGCACCAGCTCATCGGACCTGGCAAACTTCTTCTGGCAGTTGGGCCACCGGCAGTTGAATGGCTTCTCACCTGAGCGATCCAGATAGAGAGGGAGAGAGAGAGAGAGAGAGAGAGAGAGAGAGAGAGCATAGGGTAGGCAGAGCAAGAGGTAGGATGGAGGAAGGGAAGGGAAGGCAAGAAAATGAAGGGAAGTTTGTAAAGGAATTGGGAGGTGGGTGTATAGAGAAAGAAGGAAGGAGGTGGGTACAGATAGATATATAGACAGCAGAGAGACAGAACATGAGGAATGTTAGGATCTTATGCCAACGCTATATTTGAAAGGGAGAATGAGCGCTATATGAGATATACAGCCTAGATCTATGATATCTGAAGTCATGTATATTCAGGTAACTAAAATGTGGATGTGGAAGATGTAGAAAAATAAAAAGTTTACGCACTTGTTTTACCTGTATGAGTCCGGGTGTGTGTCTTAAGGTGGTCAGACCGAGAGAACTTTCTCTCACACGTCTCGCATTGGAACGGTTTAACTCCTAAACACACGTATGCACACACACACATGCACACACACACACACACGCACACCCACATGCACACACAAACACACACACACACACGCACATTTATACCATCAAACACACCATACACACACAAACACGCACAGGAACCACATATACACACACACACATGAGCACAAAAAAACTCAATCATGACCATACAATCCATCACACAAACACACACACATACACACACACAAACACACATACACACACATACACACACACATGCACACACAGGCACACACAGGCCCAAATATGCCCACACAAACACGTACACATACACAGAGGGAGACAGAAGAACATTGTAGAGCAAAGACTTGCAGGGAAGCCATTCCAAAGTGTA
>JAOPHQ010006258.1:265000-400000 GCA_030340625.1 Merluccius polli
TTACTCATACACACACACACACACACACACACACACACACATAGATACTCTCTCACACACACACACACACACACACACACACACACACACACACACACACACACACACACACACATACACAGATACATAGATACTCTCACACACACACACACACACACACACACACACACACACACACACACACACACACACATCCAAATAGATACTCACACACACACACCTACAATTACGGTTCCAAAGCACTACAAAGCATGCTGAACATTTCATATTTGAAATCAGTGTCGGTTGGAGATATCCCCGTCCAACCTCTTTTACAGTACAACATACTAATGATGTCATCTTAATCTGTTAACCCCAACTAGACAAACTTCAAAAACGTTTTCACAAAATGGTTTCTGAATTATTCTTACAGTAACGTGTCATCCAGTGGCAACCTTACACACTTATGAACTGTGTAAAAAACATACTCACATAACTTAGTGATTTATTAACTTACGTTCTTACTTGTTGTCTTATGCACTAATTCACAACCAAGTTTACTGTTCGAGAACATTTTGTTTGGCTAATGTGTTGTGGAATAACACTGTCAAGCACCAATTTTAAAAATATCTCCATAAACTGCAGCAAAATAATGGTTGACAGAAGTATAACTGGAAGTGTTGACAGACAAAACACAGAGATGGGATTGTATAATACTAGGAGACTACCTGTGTGTGTAGCCAACAATTCAATTCTGTATTGATATTGCCTGGTAATCTCTCTCTCTCTCTCTCTCTCTCTCTCTCTCTCTCTCTCTCTCTGGATTGATAAGAAATCCATCTGTTTTGATTCCATGTAACTGAAGTCAGCCAAGCTGATGGTCTGCAGAGTAAATACAGTCCTGCTGGTACCAGGTCAGGAGATTAGAAACCCATATTGCTGAGCCTTCCCAGCCCTGTGTGTGTGTGTGTGTGTGTGTGTGTGTGTGTGTGTGTGTGTGTGCATGTGTTCTTCTCTGAGTTGTAATATCAAACTGGCTTTGATATTTACATTTTTTGTATCGCCCCAATCCATGTCAGCTGACCATTTCAAAATGTATTTTTTAATTAGTTCATTAAATAAAATAGTGAATCTATATTGGAAGCAACATTTCAACTTTTTTTGTTGGTTTCAGTGTTTCTCCATTGGGTAAAAAAATATGTTGTTCACTTTGAGTTTTTGTGGTCAGGTATTTAAGGTGAGACTTTGGATCGGGAAAAGCCGTTTTTAAAATGTAAATTGCCCAAATATACAGAGCACCACAAGCCAGTTATGGAAAAGAGCACATAGAACACATTTAGGTAACCTTGAAATATTAAAAACATAAAAAAATATCTACAACATCAGTTAGTAGAAATTTAGTGGCAAGTGGCTTTTATATCCTGTCAGTAAATCAACAGTTTCCTTCCGGTAGAACTTCCCACCACTGTTGCTGTACTTCCTACTTCCTGTGGCCAGTGAGCGCGCTCAGTGGCACCTTGACATTTCATTCTGGCCAGTCTACCCTGCACCTCGAGTTGCATTGACACGGAAATCAATTACAATTTTAACTAATTCATGCCAAGGCCCCGGATCACTTCACCATAGAAAACAATAGGATTCCATGCTAACAATAGTGTCCCTAAAGCCAACGGTGGACGTTTCTCAAGCAAAAACACAAAGAGAGAGGAAGTAGTCAGCGCCAGCAGACCTGTCCTTCAGGTGGGCTTCCTGCATAGCGGTACATCCTGGCTACGTTTCACTCAACTAATAAAATGGAAATGCTCTTGATCATTTTTGATGAAACACCATCGAATCAGTCTGGAATTAATCCAATTCAATGTTCTCATCTCTAGAATAAATTGAAGAAAGAGATTGAGATGAGAGAAAGGGAACAGACATCTAAGAATTACAGTGATAGTCCAAAGCACACAATATTATTATTATTTTTTAAATGAATGACCATTTCTGGTTTTCCTTTCCATTAGTATTTGGTCAGGCTAGTTTACAAATGAGTTAATTATGAAAAGAAATAAATGTAGCCTTTTTCCCTTTCAATTGCTTAATGTATTGTGAGTGCATTATATTTACAAAATGGTATGCTTTTTTAATGCAACAGCTTCTCAATGGGGGAGAAACGTAGGGAGGGTTTTAAAATCTTGCTCTCTTCTTCTCTTGTCTGCTCTCTCTACAACCCTCAAATCCTACCCACAGCACCTTTCAGTTTGTAAGTCTAAAGTAGTGTGTGTGCGCCCACGCGCTCGCGTGTGTGTTTGTGTGTGTGTGTGTGTTACCTGTTGTATGGGCTTCTCAGCAGCAGTGCCTGGCTGCCTGTACAGCTGTCTGTAGGTGTGTGGCATCCATACACAGGAGGAGGGACTGGATACTGCTGCTCACCTGTATGACACACACACACACACAAATACATTTTTGCTCACTTTTTTTATACCTAGAGATGTACTTTTTCCCCAGTTTCTAGTTAGCCATACAAACACATAAAGCTCTGCTTTATTTCCTACACGGCCTGTTGGACATTTTTCAGCATTCCCAATAAAGTTCCAAAGTTTGCAAAGTAAATTTTCGCTCTCATAATACTGACGAACACACGTCCTAAATATTGACTGATACCATGTACAGTGGAGGGACTAAAAGGAAAATAGCAATGGATGACAGCAAGGATAATATGAGGCGAGGAGGGGGGGGGGGGTTCATGACCCCCGGATGTGGCTGATTTACATCTATAGAGGTCAAAGTCGCCGTGGAGACCATACAACAAGGGCCACGGCGGTCCCTAGGTGAGATGCAAGCGGGGGCAGACAGATTGTCTTTGCATCTAGATGGAGTTCTTCTTCTGTAGAAGACACATAACCTCCAGGATTCACTGGAGACTCGGAAGTTGTTACAGGAAATGTAGAGGGATACAAATTTATAGCCAAATTATTTTAAGTTATTCACATGTCTGAAAAGCCTCATAGCCTTTACAGAAAATTGAGATAATTGAAATGAGAGTATTTAGGCATGTAAAATACACTATACGTTATGACACGTACGTTATGATGCGTACGTTACGATATGTACGTTATGATGCGTATGTCATGATATGTATGTTGTGATACATACGTTACGCACGTTACAACACGTAAGTGTTGTACGTTACGATACGTACATTGCGATACGTACGTAACGCTACGATCCGTATGTTACGATCCGTACGTTACGATCCGTACATTACGATCTGTACGTTACGATACGTACGTTGCGATACGTACGTTGCGATACGTACGTTGCGATACGTACGTTGCGATACGTACATTGCGATACATACGTAACGCTATGATCCGTATGTTACAATCCGTACGTTACGATACGTACGTTAAGATACCTACGTTACGATACGTACTTTACGATACGTACTTTACGATACGTACGATACATACGTTACGATACGTACATTACGATACGTACATACACAGCGTACGTAACGTATGTAGCACACATAATGTACGCTGTGTACGTTACGTTATGTACATTACGATACGTACATTACGATATGTAGGAAACGAGACATACATTACGAGATGAATGTTACAAGACGTACGTTATGATACGTATGTTACAATACGTACATTACGATTCGTACATTACGATACATACATGCACACACACACATCACAGCACCGCACAGGGCTTAATGAATCATGTGATTTACCCATAGTGCTCTGCTGGGCGAGGGCATCTTCGTGTTTGAACGAGTGGTTGAACTGGGAGCCATGATGCGTGGGGGTGTGGCCATAGTTACCAGCTCCGTCAAACGCCATGGGGCCGTAGCCTGCGACACACAACACAATACACACACTGGGACATCAATAAGTGATTGCACAGTAAAACATCACAATGTTATGATACAATGTTATTATCACACAGTGGATTGGAATAGAAATGTGTGAATACACTGGAACATCAAATTGTGAATACATACAGAACATTAAAACACTAATACTCTGGAAGATACAATTCTGAATATGCACTGCAACATCAAAACGCAATGGCTGAAGTTCGCTTTTTAAAATTAGCAAAAATAAATTTAACTATTATTGTAACCCAATAATAATACACTTTTTAATTTCTTACTTTATCATTATCATACACTACCTTTTTAAAATGAATTATTGAACTCTAATAGTATTACTCAATCATTTAAAAAAAAAGGTATCATTCTAAAATTCATAAAACACATTTTATTAAATTATTTTTCATTAAATTCTTATCTCCAAATAAGATACAGAGTCCCAGACATATAGGGGTGAATAGACACACACACACACACACACACTCTGAGGAATGAAAGTGAAAATAAAGAGCTGGTGTTGTCAGACCACGCCGGACAGACCAGCCTGAGTCATGACCGAGAGCGACCTGGGTTACAACACACTGTCATCAATCACACACACACACACACACACACACACACATACCAACATGCATCATTAATTACACTTTCACTTATTTGACTAGTTGGATCAGTTGGGGGGGGGGGGGGGGGGGGGTGAGAGTGTGGGGGTGGGGGGTGGGGGAGGGGCGGTGGAGAAGCTAATTAAACGGCTGCATTTGTCTTCCACTCACCCATGTCTATGCATGTGTTTGTATGGTGCGTGCGTGCGTGTGTGTGTGTGGGTGTGTGTGTGTGTGTGTGTGTGTGTGTGTGTGTGTATGTGTGTGGGTGTGTGTGCAAGTGTGTATGAGTGTAGGCGCATGTGCTTGTCAGATACCAAAGTCACTTCAAAAGCAAGAATTTCTTTTAAGATTACAATTGTTATATCAGTGTAACTTAAACTTCTGACATGGTTTCAGTTCAACTCTGGGTGATCATCAGCCACACTTATTACATTCTCATACGCAGCAACCTTCTAATATCAGCACCTTAGTATTTCATTTGATGTATTCTTTCTTTCTTTCTCTCTTTCTTACAAATGTGTAATATATGAAAATACAGATATGGACAAAAAGCCAAACAGCTTTAAACACTGCTAGTTTGCAGTGTAGTTTGCAAGTCTTTCGACGAGTTTTTGATGAATCCTCCCCACGCATGTAATATTATGGTATGGATACGGTGGAGGATGCACTAGATATGATAAAGACTGAGAGCAAAACCGTAAAGGAAACACAGCTTCAGGTAGTTTTCATTGGTGTGTTACTGCTCCCTACCTGACCATGTTCTGTTTGATACTCCCTGTGTGACCCTGACTGTGTGTGTGTGTGTGTGTGTGTGTGTGTGTGTGTGTGTATGTGTGTGTGTGTGTGTGTGTGTGTGTGTGTGTGTGTGTGCGTGCGTGTGTGTATATATGTGTGTGTGTGTGTGTGTGTGTGTGTGTGTGTGTGCGTGTGTGCATGTGTGCGTGTGTGTGTGTATGTGTGTGTTATCAGTTCTACTGTGTGATTTTCTCTGCCCTGCTGTTTGTCTGTGCTCAGTGATGGGTGGGGAGTGGGGGGGGGGGGCAGATAACCAGGGTCAGAGGTCATCTGAGGCCTCTGATTGTAATGTAACTCCCAATTAATCTGCTTGATAAGCATGTTATTTCTCATTTATCTGAGAGATAATGCTTTTCTTTTGAGGCTAAACGGTAAAAAAACATGTTAATCATGTAAAATATAGACTAGACCTATATGTGGTATTGTGGTATTGTCTATTTGATATTTTTGGGTATAATAAGCAGTAAATAAATTGAATTATTGGCTATCTATTTCCAATAAATGTATGAATAAGAATGTTTGTTTTGAGAGTGAAAATCCAAAAAGTGAATTTTAGATGTCAACACACATGCATAGACATAGACATGTTTTAATTCCACAAATAATAATGCATTTATTAATTTTCTTAATTTGGTTATGTGTGGTCCTAACTGAAGGAGATGGAGCCTCTGCTGGTGTAGGGCAGGACGGTGGGCTACCAGTGTGTCTATAGGTGGGAGGAAGGCAGAGGAACCAGGATAGAGCCAAGCCGCAGGCCGTAAACAGCAGACCCAATCTACTTTTCTCTTTCTGGGCTCCTCTCAGATTTGATCCCAGATCTCTAGAGCTGAGTGCTGACAGCATGACCCAATGCCCAGTTCAATATTCAGTCACATTACAATACGATAAAATAGACGAGACTGAATGAAGACCTATCCACTGCAACACTCAACTGGCCAATATAAGAATGGAGTAAGATTCAAATAGAATAGATTAGAATAGAATAGAAAATTACCAATATTGATCATTTATATCTTGCTATGACTTTAATTTATTGAGTGTTGAATATTTGTGTTTGTTTTAACAACAGCAAGAAAGTACAAACATAAAATAAAAAGTCCTTAAAGAATAAGCATTTGATGAATAAATGCATTTTTCTGCTCTGTTGAAAAATAATAATGTTCCAATAATGCTGATATTTTATATATATTCTTATATATTTACTTTTATCTGTTCAAAAAGTTGTTTTATTTTTTCCACTTCAATTACATCGTAACGAACTGCCTTCATCCCCAAAACAACTCATTCAATATATATTTGTATTACATAGTCGTCCCTAAAATGTATAAATAGGTTGAATTGCTTTAATTGTAGACACTCTGTATTAGTTACTTTAAATATATCCATGGCTATTTTTATCTAATCCAAAAATATTTTTTATCGTTTTCACTCGATAATACCACAATTACCTTCAATGGTGATCAAGGCCAGGTTCAAGCACTAATGGTCCATCGTCAGATTGTCTACATGCAGAAATAAATAGGACTATTCTCATTTTTATTTTGTGTCCCTATTCAACATATAGCTTTTAAGGCCCAAATAATGTTTACAGACATCCTTTGCTAACTTTAGTGATGTATCGCAAATAGAATTGAAGATGCACTGTAGTGATTTCTCCATGAAGTGAGACTCAAACTAAACTGTCATGGTACAGTTTTGGGTTCACAACACATAGTGCTACGAATGAACTTCTTGCATATTACTGCATTCATGGGTTTATATTTTTTGCCAGCAACACATACATTTTGATATATTAATTAACCTGTAATATTTAATTTATACTTTCTTGTCTACTCAACTTATTATGGTAACTGGAAGTTTCTATAAATAAATGTAAATGTTAATAAGCTGTGGTATCATCCACATATTTTACACTTATTACACAAAGCATTTGTGTTTGATTAGTTGCACACAAGATCAAACAATATTTCATTGTTTGTTTTAAAGTTCCAGTTAAAGATATGGCCGTGTGCACACACACACACACACACACACACACCTTGACACTCTCTCTCTCTCTTTCTTATCAAACACACACACACACAGTCACACACACACACACACACACACCTTCACACTCTCTCTCACATCACACACACACACACACACACACACACACACACACACACACACACACACACACACACACACACACACACACAGCGACAACCAGATGCACCGTGACTGTATGTGCGTACCTGTCTGGTTGCGGGCAGCAGACTGCGTGTCCATGCAGTTGGGCAAGTAGGTGGGGTTGCTGAACATCCTGGAGGGGGGCTGGTGGTGAAGGTGTCCGTTGCCCACCGAGGGCGCCTGGCTCGGGGCCGGAGGCGGCGGAGGCGGAGGGGCCCCGAACGCCGTCCCGTACCGACAGGCCCCCGTGCCGGTGAACTGGCCGGAGAAGTGCACAGTGAAGGCGCTCAGGCCGCAGTGGGGGTCGGCCTCGTGGTGGTGGGGATCTCCCGGGGCCCCCCAGCTGGGCTCCTGCTTGATGAAGGAGTGGTGGGGGGCCAGCGAGGTGTGGGCGGGCCCCAGGGAGGAGTACGGGGAGGCCGCGGTGTGGAAGTCCAGCACGGGGGCCCACTGGGGGGCCCCCGTGCTGACGGGCAGCGCCGGGCACCCCGGGCTGGGGTGCCCGGCGGCCCCCGAGGACAGGGCCGGCATGGGGGGAAGCAGGGTGTTCAGGTCACGCACGTCCGAACCCATGGTCCGCTCGGCTCCCGGCGACACGAGAGAGAGGAGTCACAATCAGGGAGAAGCGAGTCAAACGTCTACCTCCCTGTCGGTTGGTTGGGATGGACGTGTCTAATGGTGATGACTTGACCGACTGGCTTGACCTTTTTTTTCTTCTACAAAACACCTGTCTGGCTGCCTGGTATCCTTGGCTAACCTCACCTCTCTCTCTCTCTACCTGTCTGTCTGTCTGTCTCCGAAGGGAAAGGCGAGAACCGCTCTCCTCTGTGGAGGTGCAGGCGCTAGAGGCTCTGTGTGTTCTGCTGGCTTGACGCGCCGATAGTGGAAGATCCTCAGCTTGCTCGTCTCAAAGTCCTTCTATACGCGTCCGTCCGCCAAATCCCAAAAGGCTTGGCAATCTGTCAAGTCCAGAAGAACTTCATCACGGAAACGAGCAAAGTAGCAGAACACATTTTTCTCAACTGAGAGAGAGAAAAAAAACGTCTCTCTTTTATCACAGGATCGTCCTGGTGGTAAATGTTAAAAAATAAAATGTGGTAAAAGTGAAGTTAAAAGCGGCGGGATAAAGGAAGATCAAGTCTTGAGGGCAGATCCGTTGTCCCCATGGAGAGCGAGTAGGACCCTCTGTTTGTTTGGGAGGAGATGGAGGTGTAGTCCACAGCGCAGGGCAGAGATCTGTCCTGGGGCCAGGCAGCGCTCCTCTCTCTGTGAATGGAAGAGCAGGAGTGGAGGAGTGGAGGGAGAGGAGGAGTAAGGAGGAGAGGAGAGGAGTACCCCTCTTTTCCACCCGCACTCTGTGTGTGTGTGTGTGTGTGTGTGTGTGTGTGTGTGTGTGTGTGTGTGTGTGTGTGTGTGTGTGTGTGTGTGTGTGTGTGTGTGTGTGTGTGTGTAAGGGTTGAAGGGGTTGGGGAGGAGGGGCAGAGTCAATATATGGTGAAGAATAGGGGCAGTACAGGCGGTCTTCATTCATTTACGTGTCTTAACAGTTCACATTGTACATACACACATGCACACACACACACACACACACACACACACACACACACACACACACACACACACACAGATGCACATACATACACAAATGCACACACATGCACATACACACGCACACACAATTGCAATGTAATTAAAGAAGTATAGGCAGTAAGCAGTATATGTTAGTAACTTAAATAGGCCTTATGGTAATGACGTATGAGAAAGCTTGGAGGCGCTCAGCTCAACCTGCCGCATAACCTTCATCACTTACTGAAGTATTTGTTTGTTGGCCTTTTTTATCGGGAGATTAACGCGATAAGTCTGGGCTATTAGTTACATTTTTGTTTGTATTAAATATTACGTAGTGAATCCGGGACGACATGCCTCGTTTGTAATCGGTTTTATTTCGTTTCTATTTGGGATGCGCAGGCCAACTTCTGTGTTGCTTTTTGGCGATCGTTTCTTTAATGTGTTCATTATTTGGCCTTAAAAAGGCCTCACCTTCACTTCATTAGGATAATTAGACAGGTCTATTGAATTAGATAGGGTAGGCTATCGATCGTAAAAAATAATGTTGCTATAATAACAAGTACAACATGTCTAATTGTCCATGTGTAGGTTGTTCAGTTTCCTTCATTACAATCCCACCATGTGTTTTGCAAGACAACTTACTCGCTTCTCCCTGCGTTGCGCCATTTTCCTTTTCCCCCTCTTCATCTTTTTTTTTCTTTTTTTTCTTACATTTCATTTAAAAAACTTTATCATTTATCCGACTCCTGTTTCCATTATGTACAGCTCTAGTCGCAGATATTGGTGGTTATCTCCTAGTCTAACTACACACACACACACACACACACACACACACACACACACACACACACAGGTGGCGGCTGACTGGTGGATGAACCCGCAGAGAGGAGGCGTGTGTGTGTGTGTGTGTGTGTGTAACAATAAAACCCTGCCTTAATACTCCCTAAAGGCCGCCGCGGGCCGAGGCCAACATCTTAAGACAATGATTTTATATGTGATAATAAGGTTTAGGCCTTATTTTGGATTTCTACAAATAAATAACAACGAGACAACAATTCCTGACATGGATGAATGCAATAAAAAATGAGCCTAAATGTAACATTTTTATACTTAAAATAAAATACGTCCGCGATACTTTTTTAATGCGTCTGGAAATTACAACAAATATCCTATTCAGCATCAGCTTATAGGTTACATGCAATAGGCCTAAAATAGTTTCGATATAAAATAGGCCCAAAATAAATAAGGCCCATCATATCGGCTCATTTCCGTTTCAACTTTGAGTAATGGGCCCAGGCTGTATTATCATATTTATGGATATTTACTAAGTGATAATAATAAAACGAACATTCACCCCCAGTCCCAGCCGCATGGACCCTCCCAGCGGTCCTGCCCCCCCCCCCCCCCGCTGAGACCCAGACCCAGCTGACCTCTAACCTCCGCTTTTATTTAACACTTTATCCCAATTCAGACTGAGTTCAATGTAGGACTAGTCTTCCCCATGAATCGGGCATTATAATAAGCCGCAACCGGCGGGTTTAATTGTCGGCCTATAAATAAAGCGTTGTGTGACCCAACCCCGTGTGTAACCCAGACCGGGACGTGCGGGTCTACCTGTCGGGTCTACATGTCGGGTCTACCTGTCGGGTCTACATGTTGGGTCTACCTGTCGGGTCTACATGTCGGGTCTACCTGTCGGGTCTACATGTTGGGTCTAATCCTTCAGAGCAGCACGCAATTTAGACGCGCGTTCACGGCTGCATTCCTGGCGTGCACGCGGACGCGCACGGGGTCGGGATGATGAAGGAGTCTGGAAGAGGAGAGGAGGTGAGACAGGGAGAGGAGAGGAGGTGAGACAGGGAGAGGAGAGGAGGTGAGACAGGGAGAGGAGAGGAGGTGAGACAGGGAGAGGAGGTGAGACAGGGAGATGGGACGTGTGTGTGCTGATCCATTAAGTGAAACGTCGTCGTCTGTAACAACAGTAGGTTGTGTGTGTGGGTGTGAATTTTAATTAATTTTCAGTTTTTAAGCATTTTATTCTTAATCTCCCCTGGCTGCAGATAGCTCTATAGGTAGATAGCTATTCAAATATGCAGATACAGATATTAATAATAATAACTCCTCTGTTAATAATACTTAACAGAGGAATAAGAACTGAACGCACGACGTGAGAAAAAGAGACAATATGACTTACTGCTTATGAGCCCATTTCCTTCCACTCTGCTTATTCCTCAAAAATGTTGTGTGTGTGTGCGTGCGTGCGTGTGTGTGCGTGCGTTTGTGTGTGTGTGTGTGTGTGTATGCGTTTGTGTGTGTGTGTGTGTGTGTGCGTGTGTGTGTGCGTGCGTGTGCATGTGTGTGTGCGTGCGTTTGTGTGTGTGTGTGTGTGTGTGTGTGTACGTGCGTGCGTGCGTGTGCGTGTGTGTGTTTGTGTGTGAGGCCTATAAAACCTCAGAGAATAAGAGACTGAATCAAAGAGATACAAAGGGAACAGTGTGTAGAGCGGTTTGTGTGTTTGTGCAATGCAGGACAACACGGGCGTGCGTGTTGTCCTTGAACATGCCCAATAGTGAACTATGACAGCATCTCTCTGACACCCATAAACCCGCCAACCACAACACGCAGACTCACACTAAACCAGGGGTCAGGAACTTGTCTTTCAGGCTGACTAACAACTAGGCTGAAAGTATTGTGTTATCAAAATGACTTCCTGGGTGTTTCTGGGTTACAAAGCTCAGATTTGTATTGGACAAAGTCACAAAGCTAGGTTCATGTCCAGGTCAAATTCAACAACATCTATTTACCATAAAACCATAATATAGTCAGACACTGACATTTCCAGTCTAAATGGTCAATTTAGAATGAATAACCCCTAAAAAGGTTGAATGATAATCATGTAAACTCCCTCCTCTTTAGCTCTTCTAACAACAATTTCAAGTAATTTAATTGAAAAGGTACTCCTAAGAGAGAGAGGGAGAGAGAGAGAGAGAGCGAGAGAGAGAGAGAGAGAGAGAGAGAGAGAGAGAGAGAGGGTAGAGAGGGCTGGAGGAGCTGAAAAACATGTATCAGGCATCACCTTGAAATGTTTCCTTTTCGCTCAGTAACTGGCTTCATTTTATTACTTACCAGGAAAGCTCTCTTTATTATTTTGGGAAATCTGTGAAATCTATATTTCAGCGGGCCCTGGGCTAAGCGCTTGGTTCAGTGCCATGGACATGTCATCATCCCTGCGTCCAACCACTATAAAGACTCTGAAGTAATTAAAAAGACAAAGGTTCGAACAGTGGAGTGGGCAGACAGCATGGAAACACATGGTCTGTCCTCAACACAGACGAAGATGGATGCACGAGTTTTGAGTCTTGAGAACCAATCGGTGAGTGCGGACGGTGCTGTGAGGCAGCGCAACCCACGTCAGTTAGAAGAACCCATTGGACCCTGTAACTCTGTGTCTTCAGACACATCTTCATCTTTCACGGGGCCATGTTGAGATTGCTTTTGGGTTAGTTGTGGAAATATTTTTTTTAATGTGGTGTGAGGCGCAAACGCATGCACACACACACGAGCGCACACGCACACACGCACGCACATACACAAACACACAGGCATTTATGGCATCAAAATAACAGTAATCTTGTTCTTCTGTCTAGCCTAGCGGATGTGTCCACTCAGCATAATAATAAGTACACTCATCTCCTCCTCCTCCTCCTCCTCCTCCTCCTCCTCCTCCTCCTCCTCCTCCTCCTCCTCCTCCTCCTCCTCCTCCTCCTCCTTCCCCTCCTCCTCCTCCTTCCCCTCCTCCTGGTCCAGGCCCAACCAGCAAAGTGGTCTTGGAAGGAGTCCCAGTTATGACAGGTTCCAATAGGTCCGGTCCATTGGACTGGACTAGACTGGACTGGATTGGACTGGACCGGAGTGGAATGGACTGGACTGGACTGGACTAGACTGGACCGGACAACACTGGACTGGACTGGACTGGACTGGACTAGACTGGACTGGACTGGGCTGGACTAGGCTAGACTCGACTAGACATGGAATGGACTAGACTGGACTGGACTAGACTAGACTAGACTAGACTAGACTAGACTGGACGAGACTGGAGTGGATTGGAGTGGACTGGACTGGACCAGACTGGACTAGACTGGACTAGACTAGACTGGACTGATCCGGACTGGACTGGCCTGGACTGCAGAACAGTAGCTCAGGCCAGTGCAGTGACTGCATGGAGAGTTGTCTGTGCATTTGTGTGTTCTGTCATTGTTTGCTTTGACATATTCTGCTACAAAGCCGGGTTCAGCCACTGGGCATGCATGTACAATACGTGTTTGAGCGGACATGCGGTCGTGCGTGTGCACGTGCGAGTATGCGCTAACAGCAGAAGCACTTGTTTTAAATTGATGAGCAGAGATATATGGTAACTTTACCATCTGGAAATTATGTCTGTATGTCTCTCTCTCTCTCCGTAGAGAAACACTGACCTACAATTCAACTCTTCAACTCTGAGATGAGAGATAAAGAGAGATAGCTAGATTGAGAGAGAGAGAGAGAGAGAGAGAGAGAGAGAGAGAGAGAGAGAGAGAGAGAGAGAGAGAGAGAGGGAGAGAGAGGGAGAGAGAGAGGAGGAGAGAATATAAAGTTTAGGGAGGCCGGTGGTAAAAGAGGATTTTGTGATAAAGTGAGTCAGAGCAATAAAGTTGAGCCAGATATGTGTATACATGCATTAAAGCTCAAGCCAAACGTGTGCATGTGTATGACTTGGTGCTGTGTGTGTGTGTGTGTGTGTGTGTGTGTGTGTGTGTGTGTGTGTGTGTGTGTGTGTGTGTGTGTGTGTGTGTGTGTGTATGTGTGTGTGTGTGTGTGTGTGTGTGTGTGTGTGTGTGTGTGTGTGTGTGTGTGTGTGTGTGTGTGTGTGAGTGTTGATACGGTTGAATGGAGGCTGATCAGTCATGATAAGGCGTGTGATCTGATAGGGGAGCAGATATGTGGAAGGTTCTGGAGAAGGTTGTTCACTCCCTTCACCATCTCTCTATCCCTCTCTCTTTTTAAACCATCGCCCTCTCGCTTTTTAAACCTGTATCTCTCTGTTTCTCTCTCACTCAGCCTCTCTTCCTCAAAGTGAAGAAGACAGGTTCAGCCATCTTGAACTTTTTTAAGCCATCTAATTCTCCCCATTACCCTCTCTTAATAAAATATTTAATTTACTTTTTGCCTCCACATCATCATCCTCTCTCCTCTCTCTCTACCCCCTCTATTTTGCTCTCTCTCTCTCTCTCTCTCTCTCTCTCTCTCTCAAACTATCCCTCTCTTTTAAACTTGTTTTCACTACTGCTGTCTTTGTATCTCTCTTTCCCATCTCTCTCTCTTAAACTCTCCCTATTGCTGTCAAACTATCTCTTGCTTTCACTATGTACCTTTCTTTTTTATACCGCCCACACATATATCTGGCATGTGCACATGCACATATGCATGCACGCACGCACGCACGCATGCACACACACACACACACACACACTCACACACAGAAAGAAAGAAATGCAAAAAGTGCATACACACGCACACACACTTCACACACACACACACACACACACACAGAAAGAAAGACATGCAAAAAGTACAGACACGTACACACACACATGCACACACACACAGAAAGAAAGAAATGCAAAAAGTGCATACACACGCACACACACTTCACACACACACACACACACACACACACACACACACACACAGAAAGAAAGACATGCAAAAAGTACAGACATGTGCACACACATGCACACACACACACAGAAAGAAAGAACTGCAAAAAGTGCACACACACTTCACACACATACATACACACACACACACACACACACACACACACACACACACACACACACACACACACACACACACACACACACACACACACACACACACACACACACACACACACACACCGTCTCTCTCTGCGTATTAAGAAGGCGCTGCTGTCCCAGTGGGGCTCTCAGGCATTTCAAAAAAAGCATAGTGTCTGAAGATTGATGGGCCCCTTGGCCAATGGAACGCATTCCAGCCCCACAAACAACAAATTAACTTCAAATGCAAACCTGACTATTTTAGCCTGGCTGCTCGAGACGCAGGATCCCGGTGACGCGGGGATTCTTGTATTTTTCCTATGCAGCCATCCTTTCTGCGCGCAGTCGGCACACTGTGTTGGACGCCCGCTCGTAACGGATGATGAGTCTGTCTTAATGCGTCTTATATTCTTTAGTTTATTTCTGTCATTAGTTCTGTGTGTGCGCATGTCTGTTTTTTTATGATTAGTATTATTTTTTTTACATTTTTCATGAGATACAGCCATGTTTTGCTTCAGTGTAACATTCGACCTCTCGCTTATTCTATCTTCTGAATCCATTTTTTGACACCAAGCACCTCAGAATGACAAATGGATGTTGAGGTTTTGAATAGTGAGAGGGAATAAGAAAAAACTTCTAAAGTGTGTGTGTGTGTGTGTGTGTGTGTATGTGTGTGTGTGTGTGTCTTCTCAGGTATCTGGAATAGCACAACTGTATGTTGCGTTCAAAGAAAGATCTACTGCTACTGCTACATTTATATAAAACAGGGAAATATTCAAATCGCTAAGCTTTCCCTGATATTCTGATTTGGTAACCTCTCGACTCTATCTATAGGAGCAATAATGAGGAGAGGACATTGAAGATTGTCTCTCTGGCTTGAGATTTGCCTCTTGTCAAACTGCAGAAGATAGAAGGACTGACTGACTGTCAGTTGGAGGATGTTGAACTGCATCCAAAGAGATAGAGAGAGAGTGGGTTGCAGTCAGAGGGACAGCGAGAGAGAGAGAGAGAGAGAGAGAGGGTTGCAGTGAGAGAGAGAGAGAGAGAGAGAGAGAGAGAGAGGGTTGTAGTGAGAGAGAGAGAGAGAGAGAGAGAGAGAGAGAGAGAGAGAGAGAGAGAGTGAGTTGAGAGAGAGGGAGAGCAAGAGAAGAAAAATAGAAGAACAAATTGTAGGGCGATATGAGAGCAGTACCACCAGCTGCAGACGGTTGTGTATTTCAGACAACAACCTTGAATCTACTAGCACACACATGCACAAACACACACACACACACACACACACACACACACACACACACACACACACACACACACACACACACACACACACACACACACACACACACACACACACACACACACACAGGTAGATAAGACAGCTTGCAACATTGTTGTTATTATTTCACAATACATCATTTATTATTTCTAATAAAAAAAACATTTTAAATAAATATGAGTAAATAAATACATGCTCACTCAGATGGATATGGTCATGTTGACATGTTTTCTCTGTTTTTCTCCAAGTGGATGTCAAGAAAGAGACGAGGATGAATAGAAAGAGAGAGAGAGAGAGAGAGAGAGAGAGAGAAAAGAGTGGATTCAACAAAGAGAGAAAGAGAGAGAGAGAGATAAAGAGAGACAGAACCTCGAGGAAGACACAGATGTTGGCGCGACACCCGTTTCAGCAGGCAACTCATCGCCCCAGACGAGACTTCAGAGATAGTATCTATGTCTCGACAAAAACAAATGACGGAACAAACTGCAAGTCAGTATCCCCCCCCCCCCCCAGTCTCTCTCTTGCTTTTCGAGTTAAATACCAAAGTAGCAAATCACAGGCCTCATTCTGTCTCTGTCTCTTTCCACTCTGCTAGCTTTGCTGCAGGAAGTTGCAGATGTGAGTTAATAAACATATGAGAATAAATCCTGCTTAGACACTGGACATCTCTCTGACGCAGGACAAGCCCAGAGGAAAACTGTAACTTTTCTTGACAACAGAGTGATGCATCATCATCAAGCCCCTTTGTAGACTATTTTTTTAAGGGTTTTAAACCAAGTTAACAACAGACAAGTCAGTCTCTGGACTAAAATTAGACCGTATTTGTATTTGAAATTAACGCAACTGCAGTATAAAAGATACAAATGCACACACATTCCACACACATTCAAGCGATGCAAATGATTTCATCTTTGTCTCGTTTCTATGATATCCCATCTCCTTCTGTCACACATGGTGGTAAGTGGTTGGAAATGACGAGACGTGAAAAACAGACAGGTGTTAAATGTACCAACATGTAACAGCGAGGAGAGTGAACTGGGTCAAGGCCAGAAGTGGCGTTAAAGGCTGGGAAAAAAAGATTTGATATTACTACAACAATGGCATCATTCACAAAAACAAACACAGTTCTTTATCACACCTGCAACGTGTGGGAGTATTTGTATTTACAAGGCCAATGCATGTATCCATGACTAACACACACACACACACACACACACACACACACACACACACACACACACACACACACACACACACACACTTCCTCCCACTCTCTCTCTCTCTCTCTCTCTGTCTCTATCTCTCTCCTCTCCTTCCTGGCCTCTCCTCTCCTCTTCATTTGTCAGTGTTTCTAGTGGTTTCCTCTCCTCTCTCCAGTGATCTAAGGCTGCTGCGCTCCATCCCAGTCTTGTCCCTTGTCACCTGCTCATAATGAGCCAGAGCCGGGCCAGTAAAGCAGTCAGTACAGGGAGGGCCTCTGGGGCCAAAAACGACAGCTCTGCCAGACACACTAATGAAGGGATGCCTTGGCAAGGAAACTAAGAACGTTGAAATAGATACTGTACCATGAGAAGGTCAAAGATGTGTGTCTTATAAAACCAAGGGATATCGTTATGGGGTAGTATCATCTCATTAATCCAATCTGTGTTTTACAATGTTTACTTTTTTAAGGATTTTTTTTCAAATTTTCCACAGGATAAATCATTTTCTATAACCGCATTGTGCATTGTGTGCCATTAATATGATTTAACAGTTGAAATTACCTTCAATGTTATACTTCAGTGTACTTCAGCACACAGGGAAAAGGCAAGGGGTGGGATCGCTCCACTCTTTCACTGAACCATACCTCTATATAAATAAAGAGGAGAGATTATATAGAGGTAAGTTATATATGTGGGTAATTCCCAATACAACTCCTTTATAGAGAACAAAGAGTGACATGACAATATAGCGAGCACTTAGTAATGAAGTCCTACAGACTTAATGGTTGCCTCTTTAGAAAGACAATGCAACAAAAATAAACAGTCGGTGTCTTATGTGTGGTGAGATTGATAAATGTGTGTGATCCCAAACCGGTTTGTATATGGACATTTCTCACTCTGTATGAGTGTGTGTGTGTGTGTGTGTGTGTGTGTGTGTGTGTGTGTGTGTGTGTGTGTGAGTGTGTGTGAGTGTGTACGTGTGTGTGTATGTGTGATCCAGGGGATGGGAACCTTGTCTAAATTCTGTTTCCTCCTGCTGGACTTTGGCTGCTCAGCAGCGCTGGTCCCGGTGATGAAGTACCAGACACATTCCTGCACTTTAATAACCAATGGGCTGACAGCGGAGTGATGATGTCGGGCTGTGGTTTTATTCATCAAGTATAACACCAGATTATTTAGACTGAACACAACCGTGGCGATGTTAACCTCCACGCACGCACAGTTAATGAGTATTATCCAGGGATATATGTATTCTTTTAATTTTGTACATTTGAATTAGAATATATCAAGGCAGATCGAGGCATATCTCGCTAAAATAATGAACACTTTTGGTAAATACGAAGCACGGTTAATGTAATATCCTTGAAGAATGGTTAACTTGGAGCAATACCGTGACAGTGTTGTTTCTTTCAGCAGCTACAACTTTTATATGTTTATTTTCTTTCCAGTAGAGCTCCCTTGCAAAACACTGCAAGAGTCTATTTCTAGTTGTTACATGTTGATCTTGGAGGACGGCACGACGGCACTTCCGATATGAAAAACTCAAGCTAGAAAATGACACACTATTAAACGATGTTATTTTCGGAGACAGAGGGAACAACAGATGCAACGAGAGATTAAACAAAAAAATGTACGGAGAGAGAAGACAGAGAGATAGAGTGTGGATGAGATGACCACGCAGGGCTTGGGCAGTGGAGCAGGAACTTGGCTGGTTTAAATCCTGTGACCTGTGACCTCATTTTTCCCACCATCTGACAGGTCATTAAGAGTTGAGCTCAGCATCATCAATCTACCCCTAACAGATTACCTTCAACCCACATGATGGCCTCCCTCTGTGAATAGTTATTTGAAAATAAAAACTTTATCCATCATAGATACACACACATGATTATCATTGAACAGATATTTCTTGACATCATGAATAAAATCTTTTGTGAGAAGCAATTCTCGTGCTTGTGTTGCAATCACCAGAGTACTGTTATATTTCTACCGAATGCATTTCTAAAACAAACATATTTCTAATAAAAGCAACATTGCAAATAGCACGAACAAACAAAGAAAAAAAATCTTTGTGGAAAATATCTCAGGCAGATACAGGCAGTACAGGAAGTGAGTAATTCGAAGTGCTGACCTTCTGCCTATCAATAAATCAGTTGTGGTTTCTACAACGTGTGGTTCAACAGAATCCTGAATCTCTCTACGTATTGCTGCTGTAAGGAAAGAGAACCACAGAGCCTTTGTAAAAAAGTAAAAGTTAGAATGCAATCGTGAATCAAAATAGAAAAAAAAAACGTATGGACTTTAGGAAGCTTGGAAATCTGTCGCCATCTACCAAAACCAAAACCACATTGTGTAACGTAACCCTCCACAGAAAGTGCTATAACTGTAAAAAATTATAGGACGGTAGTTGTAAATTGTTTAGTGTTTTCCAAGTGGACGCCAGCACGAGGAGATAGAAGACACCTGCTGCTCCACATAGCTTTCACTTCCTGGGCTCTTCTTCTTGGATGGGACTATCTCACTCGTCCTTGAGAGGCCTGCTGCATGGACAGCCAAGACCGTATCCATCTCTCGGCTGATCAGGCAGCCCTTTATGTCACTGTGCACTTTGTTAAGAATACAAACTGTGTGTCCAAGTATACTCTATACTATATCATTGAAGCCATGTTTGGAACGGACACACACACCATTTGTATCAAATGCACTGCTTTCAATCCTACATCGAGATACTGGTGTATATTCATAATACAAACCTCATATGGCTTCTGGTCTGCCATATATTTAACACACCTAAAGGCCCTATTTAAATTTAAATGATGGATTCTATGAAGAAACAAACTCTCTGCCCAACCTGGCATACAGAGGTAGCTATACAGTATATATTTGCTCCGCACTCATTTACACCCATTCGATGAGTGCCGTCCCTCCATAATATCTTGGGGTCCCTCGGATGGGTCCCCCAGGTGGGGAGGCCCTCTCTGGGGAAGTCGGGAGTGGGTTCACTGGTGGTGTTGTGGGGGTGCAGGGCCACAGGGAGGAGTGGAGGCCGTGGCGGGCTGCAAACGGACACGGGTCTCCCTAATGGAATCACAACAAGAAGGAAGATCCATCCGCGTCGCCACTCCAGCCCTAGGAAAACACGCCGCGGTCGAGCTGTGTGTCCAGGCAGTTAATGGGCCGCACAGAGGATCACTTCCTCCGCCATTGTAAGCAAATCTCTTGGGCTTTTTGTGTATATATATATATATTTATTTATTTTTACAACCTCTCTGCTAAAGTCTTTGGTTTCCTTAAGCTGTTCTCTAAATGTTTTCTTCATCATAATCATGAATTATATGAATGATTATATTAATGTGCTAAAAAAAAAATAGCTTCAAAGTACACCTCTCTGTCAATTGCTCAATATAGTTCAACATGCCAATCGTTTTGAGTTTTGGTTGAATCATACCAATTGGGTATAATTACTTCTCAAATTGGGGTGTAACCTGCATGATAGAACCGGGGGTTTCTTCCTCATCCTTAAAAGGATTTTATCACCACAAATATTGTAGTGGTGAAACCTAATCTTGGGGTAAATTACCCTGAAGCTGAGTGTAAGCAAAACAAGGCCAGAGAGACTGTGGATCATATCTGCAGAGTTCAACCTGCAAGGTTCAAAGTGAAAACAAGACGAACACAACAACGTTGTTAAGGACTTAGAAGGCCCCCAATCTCTCCAGCATTTTAACGTCGACAAGTGAATGTATTCGCAGAGTAATAGATCTCGGCATGTCGTTCTGGGCCAGTGATTTAGGGTGCATGTGTGCACGATAGAGTGAGGTGAGGAGAGTGAGAAAGTAAAAGAGAGAGAAAGTAAGAGGGAGAGAGAGAGAGAGAGAGAGAGAGAGAGAGAGAGAGAGAGCGGTGAAACAATCAAAATGTGTTTACTGAACAAAAAAGAGTGTAACCAATCAAACATGGAAATAGTTTTAAAAGGTAAAGAGAGAGAGAGAGAGAGAGAGAGAGAGAGAGAGAGAGAGAGAGAGAGAGAGAGAGAGAGAGAGAGAGAGAGAGAGAGAGATCATAGTAGTGACAGGTTTATAGGAACCCTTGGAGTGCAAAGCAGTTCTCTGTGACACTGACCACTTACAAACCCAACGAGGGAGGGACTTACACCTGACACCTCCGGGTATGTGTGTGTGTGTGTGTTCAATTGTATGTGTGTGTGTGTGTGTGTTCAGTTGTATGTGTGTGTGTGTTCAGTTGTGTGTGTGTGTGTGTGTGTTCGGTCGTATGTGCGCGTGTGTGCGGGGCCAAGCTTGGGTTAAGACCCCATGCTTTGGACCCCCTCTCCCATCAATAATGAAAAAGACGTTTTGTGTCACTGAAAAAAAAAAAAGACAAAAGTTTGAAGACACCCAGACACACACACTCGCGCAGCCACATTCCTGCCAGATATATAGGCATCAGCGAAACAGCGCGGATCCGTGGGAGGACCGTGTACCTATAAGAAGCTAAAGCCTTCCCAGGAAATCAGGAACGTATGTGCGCAGCCTCGGTGGTCCCTGCAGACCCCAGCCACTACACACCACCTTACATAAACTATTAGCAAACTATTAGCTCTCCTCTTCCCCCAGCGTCCTCCTGTTCTCTCCCTTCTTTTTCCTCTTTTCGAGCTAAGTTTACCGCCGATTCACCTCTGTCTCACCTCTCTCCTTCTCCTCCGTCATTCTCACTTTTCTTCCTGATTGCTCTCAAATCCTTTTTTTTTCCGTCTAGTCTACTGCATGTTGTTCTGCTCGGGGTCCGGCTGGGTTCCTCTGGGACCCCGTGTGTAACAGCGCAGACGCTTGGTCCATTTTGTTGAGAGGATGATGGGCAGTTGAAAAGGGGAGAGTGAGGTAGAGAGCCGGAGTCCTGCGGCTTATTTAAAAGCCTGTAAATGATGTGGAGAGCCACCTCTGACCTTTGACAGCGAGAGAAACATCCCAGAGTGTGTGTTTGTATGTAGGGAGGTTGTGTGTGTGTGTGTGTTGAACACAAGTGAATCACAGCGGAGGATACAGTCACACGGAGACTAGGCACTGCGAGGGAAAGGTAAAGCCCATTATTTATCAGTGTTGTTGACACACACACATACACACGCACACACACACACACATGCTCACACATATATACACACACACACACTCTCATCAGGACGGGCGGAAAAATACTCAGTTTGTATTAGGTTGGAATTAAGATATGTACGTCTTCTGAAATACTTTTTCAAAAATAAATTAGTCTTATCTTCTTCTTATCGTTTTAGATGATTAAAGGTTAAACAATAAATCCAACTATCCTATGTGGAGGAAGCCAATTTCCATACCTTGAACGATTTGGACGATTTCGTAAAGTATCTCAAGACTATGGTCCAATCATTGAAGAATAAAATGAATATCAACAGAGTATCCATCATGCATGAAACAAGCAGTGACAACAACACGAGAGGAAACAGTTGGATCCGGTGAGGACACATACAGCGGACTCGTCTCCTCTCTCCACGATAATCGGCTCATTTGAGTGTTTTCATTGTGCCGAGGACACAGCTGCTGTGCCTCACTTTAAGACCCGCAGTGCCAGGACTGCACTCAGCCTCCGACCTCAGCCCACGTCGGTCCCAGTGCAGATTTACTGTAGATGGCCTTTGAGCGAAAGAGGTATAATGTGACAAACCATTGCCCCCTTCACCCCAGGGATACTCAACAATGTTTAGCGCTTTAGGAGCCTATTTGGCTCACTGGACAGTTTGAAACAAAAATGTTTCACTCCCCTCTCGTGTACAGTGTTTCAATAAATCGGACCAGTAAATCAGGACTGAATTCAAACTTTTTTTTCTTAAAAAAACAAACAAAGGGGGCGCTGAACTCTGAATGGTATTGTGGACTGTAATTAGAGACTCTGAGTTCAAATGAACATATAGACATATATCGTTTTTTTCCTTCATATATACAGTTTTGTATATATATATATATATATATATATATATATATATATATATATATATATATACGTATATATATATATACACATTTGACGAGACACATTGTGAGTGGACCATACACAAAAAGAAAACTCAAGTGTGAGTCCTCAGGGTCCCCTTGAAGAATTGTAACAAACGTGCGATGCAGTTTGAGCATGCACACACACACACTTAAGTGCACGCAAATACACATGCACGCATACACACGCACGTGCATGCATACACAGATACTGCAGGGGGATTCGTTGATGGAATGTGAATGTCAGCGCTCTCTTATTTACTCTCTCTATATAAAACAGTGAACAGTAATTAACAGCAGGGATCCTCCCTGGCAAGAAGGTAATTGACTGTTTCAAAGTGCTTCACTTCATAACCCAGGCCAGCCTGTGTGTGTGTGTGTGAGAGAGAGAGAGAGAGAGAGAGAGAGAGAGAGAGAGAGAGAGAGAGAGAGAGAGAGAGAGAGAGAGAGAGAGAGAGAGAGAGAGAGAGAGAGAGAGAGAGCCTGCAAGAGTATGAGGGAGGGAGGGAGGGAGGGAGGGAGGGATGGGCAAAAATACGGAGAGAGCGAGAGAAACAGCGTTGGGAGCAGAGAAACTGAAAATGTATTTTTTTAAAAAGATTTCCTAAAGCACCGACCATAGCTCTTCTCTGCTCCCTCCCTGTATGGACAAGGGTCAGCGGTGCTCTGGGCCCAGACGGACCGAGACACTCTGGTGTTCTTTATGAGCGTATTAACATTCAGCCGTATTCATTATCAGTAAGTGTAGTAAGATGGACCTCATCGAGACCTTGTGCCACCATTAAGAGGTAGTTCATGTTGCTACGTGAGCAGAATGACCGTGGACATGTTTGGCTTGGTAGCAGTCACTTCTGGGGAACATATTGTAGTTTTGGTTTCTGGGTTTATTGATTTGTCTTTAGTCCTCCAGAACAATTTAATGTTCTCATGTATATAGTATAAATTAAACCCAACCCACAGTCAACCTAGAAAATGAATTTGTCCTAAAACAGCTTGGCTTGCTGATAATCAACTACTACTACTATCCGGGTTTTTCCTGGCTCAAAATAAGGTGGAGGTGGTACCAAAATGTTATGGAAAAAACATTTTCACGCACAAATTCTTCCAATTATTGAATGATTCAATTATCACGTTAAAAACATATTTTATTAAAAAAAAGGTGCCCTGTTCAACATTAAATTAAACACAACATAGAAGCTAATGTGTTCATCACAGTTAACAAAGAGCAAAGTTGTTTAAAATCAAATAAAATATAACAAGCTATTGTTTTCATTACAGTTCACAGTATAGTTGAATATAAATATAACATACACATCTTCAGCACAACATTTCAGCCTCCTAGTTTTCATTTTATAGAATCTCTCTCTCTCTCTTATACCATGGCCACTGAATCATTAAAATATAAGGGTGTTGATTCATATTTTGGGGTAATTCTGTCTCAAAATTACAACTTTTAGCTCGCATTACTTTTTATGTTCCTGGAAACAAACAGCAAATGACCAGAGAAATAAATGGGTCTGACTAATGCCTAATATCAGTTAACATGAGATTCATAAGGAATGCAGACGTTACCTTATTACTCCAGTAAATAGAGACGACCTTAGTAACGACATGGCAACGTTACCTTATTACTCCAGTAAATAGATATGATCTTAGTAACGACATGACAACGTTACCTTATTACTCCAGTAAATAGAGACGATCTTAGTAACGACATGACAATGTTACCTTATTACTCCAGTAAATAGAGACGATCTTAGTAACTACATGGCAACGTTACCTTATTACTCCAGTAAATAGAGACAATCTTAGTAACGACATGACAACGTTACCTTATTACTCCAGTAAATAGAGACGATCTTAGTAACGACCTGGTAACGTTACGTTATTACTCCGGTAAATAGAGACGATCTTAGTAACGACATGGCAACGTTACCTTATTACTCCAGTAAATAGAGACGACCTTAGTAATGACATGGCAACGTTACCTTATTACTCCAGTAAATAGAGAAGATCTTAGTAACGACATGGCAACGTTACCTTATTACTCCAGTAAATAGAGATGATCTTAGTAACGACATGGCAACGTTACGTTATTACTCCGGTAAATACAGACGGCCTTAGTAACGACATGGCAACGTTACCTTATTACTCCAGTAAATAGAGATGATCTTAGTAACGACATGGCAACGTTACGTTATTACTCCGGTAAATACAGACGGCCTTAGTAACGACATGGCAACTATTATGTACTGAGAGAGCAGTGATTAAACTGATTATGATACAGCGCCACCACATCGGCATAATGCCGCAATTGCAGTTACAAATGACAGAAATCCACCACGAGTGCAACGCTTGTTAGAAAATAGTGAGTTTTGTCGAGAGCTGGAGGCGGCACGAAATTGATGGAGGTGGCTGCCTCGTAATTCTCTATGCAGGAAAAACCCTCTAAGTGGTTTAAGTGGCGAATAGGGTTCCCTATTACTGTACACCATCAAAGGAAAAGTGATGGCTTTTGTGAATAAGTTATAAGTGAATTGGTTACAGTCCTAATGAGAGAAACACATTGGTTGGTAGTCATGTTGAGGAGCTGGCAAGGTCTCTGCTGTTCACCAGCTGCCTTGCTCTCTGGAACATATGCTCTCTCCTCTGCTTAACCTCCTCATAGGGCACATAAAGTTAACGAGAAGTGCAATAGGACATGTGGATTAGGGTTGATCTTTGTTCATTGTAGTTAATTAGAGTTTTGTGCTAATTGCTATTTGTTAATTTCTATGTTGACCTGTGTTAATTGATTGTATCCTATTTCATGCCCCTGGAGTTGTAACGGCCCTGACGAGCAGCAGTTGAGTTTGCAGCAGTTAAACCTTGGAGATGGGCAATCCTGATTGGTCATTTGGTTAATTGGTATTAATTAGCTTGTAAACAAATGCAAGCCCTTTTTCAGTTGTTAATCATCACTGGTCCTATCATGTTTATCTGTTGCCACTGGACCTTTCACAGTGCCTCCTTGGGAATTAAGGTCCAGTTGTAAATGTCAGTGACTGCTGTTTCTTAAATTTCGGGAACGCTGATCTTAAAAGAATGCTGAGATTGAATGTTCAGTGTGTAATTAGAACATAGTCGATGAAAATGCAGAGTTTTGTTTAATAGAGTAATTAAAATGACAATAGATGAATTACTAAACATTTAACCAGATAACATAATAATAATAATAATAATAATAATAATAATAATAATAATAATAATAACAAATATTCTAAATACAACATTTTAAATTAAACATTTGATTGTGTACATGTGCAGCTTCACTAAAGGTTAAAAGTGAACATCTGAACGATAATGATTACTGAACATCTGAAAGATAACAACAGACGACTACAACTAGTCATAGAACTACCACAGCGTCTCTAAATGAGTAAGCAATGTCAGATTTCAATTTTCAGTTCGTCGTCTCTTGGGCAGGCGTTGCATTTCTGTTGAGAGGAACTGTTCGATTCTGGTGATCTGGGCTCGGAGAGAGGACTGCTGGTTCTCCTGGGAGCTGGGAGGAAACCAATCTGATCCAGAGCTGGAACCAGGGCAAGGACTGGGAGTGGGGCTTGAATGCCTAGTGGAACTGCAAGGGCAACATACGTGCAACATGGTTTATGGTCTGATTTAGTCCACAACAAACCATTTAAAAACCTCTGAACTATGTTAATAACGATCACCATAGCAAGAGCAAGTGGACTCACCCATATCCACTTCCCATCCCGGCAGAGGTAGAGAGCGATCGGAAATTCAATGATGGCAAACCTCTGTTTTCCTTTATGAAAATAAATACAAAGCGTCCGTAACAGAGCTTAGAATGAAGTGTTGAAAGTAAAATGAAAAAAGATAATTTCTCTCACCGTGAACTTTCTGTGTTCATTCATAATGGCGGCATGTATATAAAATACCAGAAAATCAGTTATGATTAGGGCAAGTATTGGTGGTGACTGATGTGAACGAGTAGCTGTCCCGGTCCTGCTGCCTAATATTCAGGCTACATGGAAAGGAAAGTCGCGGGCCTTCATTTGATTTTCCTAAGCTTTCCAACCAGGTTTCTGTCTCCCTAAATTGCCAGCAGCTGGATCGTATAAAGCGCACAGTGACAGTTTTGTGGTGATGGTTACAAAAGAGTGTGTGTATGTGTGTAGGGGATGGAGATAGATAGAGAGCGATGGATAGAGATAGAGGGAGAGAGCGAGAGAGAGAGATAGAAAGAGAAAGAGAGAACGAGAAAAGTAACAGAGAAAGAAGGATAGCGCGAGAGAGAATGAGAGAGAGAGAGACTTTGGGAGACTGGATAAATTCAGCAGGAAAAGGAGAGATATAGATGATGAAGTGAGCGAGGGAGAGAGAGAGGGGTGATGAGGGAGCTGGCTAAAGAGTGAGTGGGTGAGAGTCGAGAGGTAACAAAGATTCATTAGTCAGGTTCGTCGCCCACAGCCCATCCATTCTGTGTGTGGTAATGGGACGTGTCTGTTTACTGAGCATACGTTGAATATGGCCTTTCATTCCACACTTTCACTCCACGTCTATTACAAATTGACCGTTTAGATGTTATTCAAAAATAGCTAGCTAAACAAACCATGTTCAAATGAAGACTAAGTGCTTTGGTACCCTTTAAAAAGAAACGGTACTGAGGTTAGATGAATTGTAGATATGCTTTGCCTTTTAGATCCATATCTGTTATATAATATCTCTTTACTGATTAACTATTTGGGGATGAGTTTATGGATTTATTTCTCATCATATTTCTCACACATTTCACAAAGTAACCTCTTTTTTATTGTGGACAGCCATAACAAAACAGTATGACCACTGATAGCTGCTTTCATTATCCACAAGGGATCTCAGTTGCTCTCTTCTGTGGTCTTCTCTGGTATTTTATGAACCTCAAAAATAATTGTGGGGTTCTCGCTCAGAAACATACATGCCTGGTTGATACACAAATGTCCCCTTGATCCGTTCTGGCACATAGTGAAGTATGATGGAAGTGGTCCTCACAGTGCAGCAGGACCCGGAGCCAAAGCTAAAGTGCTATGGGAAGTTACACTAGCCTTATTAAAAGGCTCATTCCCTGCAGTACTGCCTCCTCTGGGACCACTGATATATGAACAGAACAGTGTATCTATTACCTGCTGTTAAGCATCAAGTCATATTAGAGAGCAGTGCTGTGCTGTCTGCCTCGAGAGGTAAGAGTACATTAACTACGTTGCTGCATTCATTCATCATACCGTAGATGAATATCTATTCTCCAATATCATGTACCACCAATGTCATCAAGTCTGTTTTGTTCAACATTTGTGGGCGTGACTCTGTTCCATGTTTTGCAGAGTATTAAGTAGGCTAGCTAGCCCTAACCCATTGGTTGTTAGACTTACTGTGTCTTCTGCTGCTGTGTCTCTGAAGGCATGTCTCCACTCTCCGTGCTGGTCTCTCTTCTGAGACAACAGAGGCAACAAGGCAGTGGAAGCACTGGGCAGACTTGACGATGTGCCTGCTGCCACAGGCAGTGCAGGGAATAGATGATGTTAATGTTAAAATTGCCACATCATGTGTCCCCCTCTAATATAATACAAAATACAGGGCAAATGAATAACTAATATGCAACGCTAGCCCACGAGTTCCTAATAAGGGCAAACTTACCTCTGTTCTGGTTGACATTGATGGTGGTGGATGACAGACACTGAGAAAGTCCAGCAGATCCCTGCATTAGTGAGTGTGGAAACAAGATCAACTGGCATCATAAAAAAACAATGAAATTACAAAAATACAATTTAATTAAGTATTTTTGAAAAACCTATAGGGCTTACTTGTTTTCTCTGAAAAGTGGCCCATTCAAAAGAAGAACGGTACTTCTTAGTGCTGGATAGAGCGGAACAGTCGACGATATCTTCATCTCCTGGACAATATCCAGACCGCTGAGCCTTTGGTGGTGACTCAAGACATGGATGGTCTGGTGGCTTCAAAATCTGCTCAGTTGGAGGGATATCGACCTCTTTTGTCTGTGCTGCTTCCGCCTGTCTGACTTGCTGCTGAGGAGGCTCCATAACTCCAGCTGTCGTGTTTACATTGATGTTAGCATCTTTGGTGTCTTCGTCTGGCAGGGCTGAGCATAGAGATGCAGGTAAGGCTTGAACTTGGTCTGCAATAATCACTCTACTCAGATCGTCAGGAGCTGCATCACATATGCTTTTATCTTTCACATCAGCTTCAACTGTGGACTGCACTGGCATCTGAACGACCCGTCTCTCAGAGGAACTCAAGTCTTTCGACGTTGAGTCCACATAACTATTCTCCTGATTTGGAGGTTGTGTTTCAGCCACGATGAGACTCTGTTCATTCTCTGGTTTGTCACATCTTCCTCTAATCTCTTTGCTGGTCTTAGAACTGTCAACCATATTACTAACATTATACTCATAGTGGTGATCTATAGTAGGGTAGTCTGGTAGTGTGGAACTAAATGGAGAACAGCACATCTGTGATTGATTCACATGCTCTAATGGGACATTAAGAGGGCATGCACTCTCTTCCCTGGAATTCACACTGATTTCAGAGCCAGAAGCTGTCCAAAGGCTACCTGATTCAACGTCACAGGGGTGGTGCTTAACAGCATTGGGAGCCATGTGGGCTGCGGCACAACTATCTGTTGTCACATTGCTTATGTCAGCATGGATCCCAGTGACCTCCAGGGGGAGCAGAGCGGTTGAGGGCTGTGAGGCGCTCACTAGTGGCTCAGTGCTTTCCAGAGGGTCAATACCCTTTAGCGCATCGCCGCGCTTTCCGTCTCTCTGCGCGTTATCACCAGACGTCATATGCCCTATCTCTGTTTCTGGGCTGCGTGCCAATGATCCTAATCCCTTCTCTTCTATGTCCATCTTCTCCCCCTCTTGTCCAGCTTTTCTCTTGTCTGTCTCCTCTCTATCTTCTAGCACTGTATCTGCCTGAAGGGTTTCCACGGCATCCTCTGTCAAGGTTTCTCCACCGTCCTCTTGGCCTGAGCTGTAAATGCTTGTTCTGCTGCATCTATCTTCCTGATTGCCACTCAGTCCTTCCCCAAGTTCCCTGGTCCCCTCAGCCCTTAAAGCACTGGGTTCTTGCTCATTTGGTTCCCTGTTTGCTCCGTCTCGCCCAGCAGCAGTTGGCAGGTCTGCTACAAGGTCTGCTTCTTCATAAACAGACCTGTTCTCAGGGCCTGATACAGAGCTTTTGTGGTCTTTCAGAAGACCCTTTCTGTCTGACAAACGGACATCATTATCACTCACATCTGCAAGCAGCGCAGGATCACATTCATGTGTGATAGGATAAGGTGCCTCCGTGCTTAGGCCGTCTGCTGGCCCGTGATGGATGTGCTGGCCAACAAGACCTCTGGTGGCCACTCGGGTGGCAACACAACAGACAGGGATTCTGGATTCAATGCGTTGCGGTGACGGATGGTCACTTGAGCCTTCTTGTCCTGAACCAGGAACACAAGGAAAATAACAAGAAGATGGCTATTAGCATGATCCCAGAAATAGCTTTTTTTTTGCAGATGGTGCTAGCTATACAGAATACGATACACTGTAACATTTTTTTCAATAAACCTCTTTGTTCAGTATTTTCTAATCTCCGTGTCTGTTTTTCTGTCTGTGTTTAGATTTAGCTGGCTGACCTCTCATGGTTACAGTGGCAGCTAACTCATCTGTGACCACAACAGAATCTGGGTCTCCAGTCTGGGAGGGGAGACAGCCTTTCACACTGCCCAGGCAAGGCAGCTCTGGGTCAGGGCTTGATATATGAAGAGAACCATCTCCTGTGCATTCCTCCACTCCGCAGGACAGTGGCGTAGTGGTATTCTGGGCCCCCTGACCATCTTCTTTTATCTACATAAAGAAAAACTAACAGCTGCATACTTCTGATGCATTCATGACATTTCCACTGTTAGACCAAAAAAGACCATATTTAGTTTCTGAGCCTACTGTCTGATTGATTGAATTTGGTAATTATCTATTAAGTTTTTCTTCATATGATATAACATGTCTGCGTGTGCGCATATGTATTCACTTCTAGTCCAGGAGTGTGCTGGGCCTGCAGTACCGTCTGTGAACTCAGCTCTGAGTGCTTTTGATAGAGCTGGTCATACGCATCTCTCATTGATTGATGATCTCGCTCCTTTTCTCCAATACTCTCCACCAATATAGCCCTCTGTTACCCAACAAGGAAACACACAGACAAGCACAACACAACACAACCTTAAAGAAACCTATAGGGCTTGTACATTATGACGTCACATCGCAATGACCGCCTCCATTTTGGAAGCATAGGAGCATTGGAATGTTAGTTATTTTGTTGGTAGTCATGTTATTTTGGTCATTGATTAGTAATTAATTGTGAAATGATTTGTCACTATGGGGAGACATTGTTGTGTTTGAAACTGCCACAGCGTTTCTAATGCGTTTCTAATGTGGCAAAACCAAGTTTTCATTAGCCTAGGTTACGGTATATTTATGTTGATTTAGGATTTTACAGTAGTACAACTCTCTTGAGTCCTCTCAATATGGAGTATCGGCAACAAAAAAATCCATTGATGCATTCTGATGTACAAGCCCACATTTTGTACAGAATATTTCATCCTCTTTAATCTTCCAAGAACAACTAACTTTTATATCATGAAGTAATAGTTGGTTGATTTCCAAGACATTGACATTCAATAATGTAATAGTTCACTGTTGTGGACGCGACCTCCTTCTCCCAGATGGTCTTGATGGTGACTTGCTCCTCCGTCAGACTGGCCACCCTGCGTTCCGCTGCCGCGCTCTCCGCTAGCGTCGCCTCGTGGTCCCGCTTAAGGGTCTGCAGTAAAATTAACCGCCCGGAGGATTTTTAATGCAATGCTAAATTTTTATGTGTTTCTTTAACCTGAACAGAGGGTCCTAAACAGGGCAGAGACAGAGGCAGCGAGAACGATTTGCACTCGCTAATACAAATCAACCGGCTTGTGTCATGTTAATAACGATTTTAATAAATGAAGTAATGGGTGAATTAAAATGAGACAGGTGTGAGGAGAGGAGAAAGGGGACAGTGAACTATGTGGCTGTAAACCAGTAAAAACAATAAATATGATTCAGCTGTGGCCAGGGCTGTGTGCGCTAATGTGCATAGTGTGATATACAATGCTATTCTTCACATTTATGGTCAAGAAACGACACCCATAATTTATTCCTGTCTGTGTGTAAATTCACTCTGTAATCATTTAAGCAGGGCCTGAAAAATCCCTGTTCCGCATGATAGAACAACATGTCCTGTTGTTGGTTTCATAGAGACATGCAGAGTCCAATAAATTGATCTGTTGGTTTAGCTGTTTGGCAAAATAAAACATTGTGGGAGAAAGGATTATAACAAAATTGTCATTGTTCTAATTAAGTCAACAATGAAATAAATAGGTTGGTAAATAAGTAGGTAAATAGGTTGACGTTTTGGGATGTATATTGGTATTTTATTTTCATCTGAAAACCCTTTAAACTGTCTTTAGGTGCAGTTAGTTGTTGGGGATTTGACTTGGCAGTGAACAATCTCACAGAATTGTGCAAACAAGCAAAAAATGTTCACAAGCGATATATTTTATGCCAATATGTAAGGGATAATATACAGCGAGCTGGTCATTATTGCAAAATAAACCCAGACAGAGGACAAGCTATAATGTCTTGATGCTGGTGGTCTTTAATTCTGTTTACTTTTCAGTACTTGTAATACAGCACCTGATACTCCTCTGTGTGCTGGTGGAGCTCCATCTCTAGTCTGTGCAGTGCTGGGGTCTGGCTCAACAACAGCTGCTGGGCCACCTGCAGAGACCGCATCAGCTCCTAGCACAAACACACACACACACACACACACTTACTGTAAAACAAAATAATTTAAGCCAAATCAACTAGATTAAACTATGTACGTCTTTCAAGATTGGGTTGTAAAACAAAAAAAGAAAAAGAAGCATGGAGTTAATATGCAGAAGATAAGCAATTGACACAGTTAATTTACAAGTACACTATTTTATATATTAAATTTCTCTTCACCTGCTTTTCTGTTCGTTCTGCTGCATTTTCCCCCATGAGTTTTCTGTTCATTTCAGTCTCCTTAAAAAAGGTCAAAGAAACAGTTTGAGACTGGTGAGACTGGTACTATTAGGTACAGCTCTTGTAGTTGAATTGGTCGAGCATGACATAACGCTATAAGGTTTTGACTCCCAGTGAGGCCACGCATACTTTTAGGGGGCCGGATAATGCAGTTGTGGCACGGGTATTCGACGGGTTAGGCATCCTAGAGCAAGATGCCTATCCCCTTCCATGTCTCTGAATTCACTATAAGTTGCTTTGGATAAAAGCACCTCCCAAATAACTAAATAGTAACGTAAGGAGTAGTGTTCCTCTGGTAGCTTCGGTGAGCTCAACAGTATTCATTTTAAACAAATATAAGCAAATGTTTCAAATATGTGACTGTCTCTGCATCATAAGCTTGTTAAGAGCATTACTACGTGCCATTCTTACTGAGCACGGCTGGTGTGCTCCTGTGTGTTTATATTCCAGATTCCAGTCTAGACACATAGTCAGATTAAACAACACATGCATAACGCATAACCCCCACCGGTGGTTACTTAATCATGTTGTCTCGGATGTGTCGTAGATCCAGTCATATCTGAGCAAGCATTTGGCGTGAGCCGCAGGAAAACACGCAAATCGCAGACTGACTGACAAGTAGAGCCACGCCATGTCGCTATAGGACGGCGCCATCTTACCATCAGCAGGCGCTGCCGCAGGCGCTCTATGTGCTGCTCTCTGGCCGAGACGCCGCTGCTCTCGGGGTGGACCACAGACCGTACCTTGACCTTGATCAGCTTGCTGTTCATTTCCTCCAACTCCTGGCAAGAAATGAACTTGTGAAATTAAATTATTGTTGCGAATATTGAACAAATGTGGAAGCTCATTTCTCATTAGATGTTTCTTTCTCACACACACACCTGCGTCAAGGAGATGATGGTTGATTCTTGTTTTTCATTAATGGATGTTAGTTTCCTGTTGATTCTAATGGCCTCATCAACTGTAAGAAACAACCAACAATCATTTTTGGGGAAGATATACTGATCGAATAATAGTTAGAAATACACAATCATAATGAACTCATATTTTAGAAAATCTTACCCTATATTAAACTAAGCCACATACATGTCAGTGTTGTATTTTGTATATTGTGTTTTTTTTAAGTTACCTTCCAAAATAAGTTAAATAAATGATGCACGGATATTCTTGAAATTAGCAGCAGAGACAACGGTTTTACTTAAATAAATACAGATAGCAGAGTTTAGAGAAGACAAATCTGTGTTTTAAATACATAGCTTCAGCATTGCAAATGGTTTACAGCTCTCTGATAACAAAGGCATGCTACCAGTCAATTGTGGCAGACATATTTAAGGGAAAAGAAATTGGTAGACTGTGCCTCAACCAGACCTATGATGAATTTAAAGACCAAGTGTGTATCCATCAACTAGTTACCATTGTGCTCCAGTTTTCCATGGGCCTGTTTGACGGTGGCACACAGCCTTGAGAGGACTCCAATGCGTTTCTCTACCTCCCTCAGCTGGTTCAGGTGGCTGTCCTTTGACCTGCTCTGCAAGGCCAGCTTCTGCTCCTGTCCGTGGGAAGTCATGAGTGATCACACCACACCACATCACCCACTCTGTTGTTATGACATCTGCAATGATGACTATGATTATACAAATACATGAGAACATTACAAAAGTTATACTTAAGAGTGGAAGAAAAAAGCCAAGTAGAATTGACCTTGAAAAAAAAAAACCTATGGTACGAATAATCTCACTCTGTTGCAACTGAGCCAGACTTGTTCTTTAAAGGAGGAAATATATTTTGAAAAGAAACTTTCTTTGTAGTTTGTTCAATAAACTGGCTCATAATCTTACCAATTTTCCTTTGAAGTGCACAAAAAAAAGGGAGGAACCGGGCGGGAGCACCAGCAGTGAAAACAGTTTCAGTGAGATCACCACTTACTCAGCCCATGCCTCAGAGCACTTGACTGCCCCTCAAACTGCCATTATGTTGTTCCTAGGCCTGTATCAACTGTACACACTCTCTCTCTCTCTCTCTCTCTCTCTCTCTCTCTCTCTCTCTCTCTCTCTCTCTCTCTCTCTCTCTCTCTCTCTCTCTCTCTCTCTCTCTCTCTCTCTCTCTCTCTCTCTCTCTCTCTCTCTCTCTCTCTCTCTCTCTCTCTCTCTCTCTCTCTCTCTCTCTCTCCATTAATAACTCTTTTTTACTTTCACCCCCCAACTCCCGCGCTCACCTTTTGGCTATCTCCTTCTGACTCCCACTTCCGCACTCGAAGGGAAGGGTAAACCGAGCAAGGCCCAGTTATAAAATATTTTAATAGAGATATTTTCTCTGCTGCGCTGGCAGCTCAAGTGTCGCACACTCCCCTTTCTGTTACTCCTGATGAGCTGCCTCCCCCACCCCTCCTGTCCCTCGCCCTCCTCCTTTAATTTCTTTCACTCCCACCTGCCCTCTGTCAACAATTTGTATAATTAGAAAATCTTTCCTTACCAGCTCGCTTGATTTCTTCTCCAAACTGTATGTGGACAGCTGTAAAACAGCAGTAAAACAAAGTAAAGGGTTTTCTTTCCACTGCCATGACCCCTGCATTACACAGTGAAACGTGGAGGGCAAGCCCAGTCAAAAATATGAAATGTGTTTAATACGCCCATTCTCAGACTACACATCCATTTTATGATGACTTTGCGACCACTAACAACATATGGCTTATAGCTAAGTCCATTACTGTTAAATAACAAGAATGGCCATTAAAAAATATGCCAAACCCAATCTTTGTATTTAAAGGACGTGTAGATACAAGTTAAGATATTCTAATTGTACTATACTTCATGATGTTGAATCTTTTCAACAGGTTTTATGTAGATGTCTGGAGGTAATAATAAAATGTCAATGTAAACATGTTCAATACACAATACATACAGTATGTGATCACCAAAATATCTTATGAGGGAGATGTGACCGAAATGTGAGCTTTTTAACCTCAAAAGCTAGCTCATTTAACCTCAAAGCTAGATGACCAATCAGCTTGTTGGCCAAGTTTAATTTGAGTTTTACTGAAATAGTAAATAATATTATTTTTGGACAATTAAATAAATAAAGACATGCACAGTGCATAGTCATCTTGTATATCTTGAAGTAGACAGCAATTAAATGGCAGGCCACTTATTGGTCAAAGAATGAAAGGCTTTAACGTAAGGCAATCCACCAGAGCGTGTCATGACAATGAACACAATCAGTGCTTAATTTAACCAAACACCGCCGTGAGGGTCTCCCAGATAGGATATCAAAACCCTGCTCTATTGTCTCAATAAGGCAGCTGGGCTGTTAAAGTGCGGCGGAGCGCGAATAGGGCAGTATATCACCTCTGCACCGCCAAGCCTAACAGACTGACACCGTGAGGCCTACAGACTGAGACGCTGGCTGTCTACGGGTCAGGCACAGGGTGGCTGACTTTACAATATGTTAGTCCACAAGATGGTGCTTTGAAAGTGAAAGTATATGTACTACAAGAGTTCCAGAAAAAGAAAAAGACTAAATATCCTAATTAAATGTTGTTTTTTATAACTCCCATATATTATTATATTATAATATAATTCATAATTAAAAGAGTCAGTATGGTGGAGGTAGGTGAAAATATACATCATAATGGAATCAGACAAGAGAAAAACACAAAGGGCTCAGGCAGCAGACGGGAGCAGAATTTGTTCTTCTGTGTATGTTGGCTTTAGTTAACACAGTACCTGGAGCACCTTCAGCTCTTCCTTCAACCCATTGATGGCATTGTCTTTTGACTGAGCATTAAGTTGGTGTATTCCCTACAATGAGACATTGATATTGGGAGCATTGGAATAATAAATGACATTGTAATAAATTAGGTTGATTCATTTGAAATGTATTCATACCTTTTCCTCCTCAATGACTTTCATTTTCCCTTGAAACTTAAAGAGAGGACCACATATGATTTACAAGGTTATTCCCCATTACCAAAATGTAAAAGGTACATTGGGTTTAGATAAACACAGTACAGGCTGACCTGCGTTTTAACACTGGCAAGGGCCTCTGAGTGCTGCTGCATCATTGTTTCAAGGTGATGTTGTAAAGATTCCTGCCAAACAAGAGCATACTAAACAACTGCTGAGGCTCAAGGGGTTTATGGCCAGTTTATCGTACATTGCACAGCACAAGTTTAACTATATTTAAGTGTAAAACCTAAGTATGCTGATCCACCTAGAGCTAGCCCTACCGTCTGCCACTCAAGCTCCTGTTTCTCCAACACCAGCTTACTGATCTGTTGTCCGAAGCGTATCTCTGCATCCTAACAGAGCCACAGAAAGACATAGAAAGATTACCAAAGCCATTCATAACAACAACATAGCATGGTGTGCTCCTACTAGTGGGATGCAGCGGTAACCCTATCAGTAAATGTGATCTCCCTACGTCTCTGAAATGAAAACCTTTGATACCTTTGGAGTTGATATGGAACTTTGTGGATAGTTTCACTAGTTCCTGCCTCTACATATTTTCTAGAAGCATCCAGATGAAGGGGACCATTAAAAAGGGAGGTGATATTTGTGGAGGGCCATCCCTATCCTCCCTCTTCCTATGACCAAGGCAGGTAAAAGTCAATTGCTTTCTATATCCATGGGACTTTTTATGTGTATGTGGGAGCTGAGCACGATGAGTTTATTTTATAAGTTCTCATTAAACTCTGCTACCAGCGTGGCTCTGCAATGAAAAGGATAAAGTGATGAAGCTGTTGTTTTTCAGTTGGAATTAATTATTATTACAATTAGTGTGTGGGTGTGTGTGTGTGTTTAAAATTGAAACAATATGGTAAATACTATATATATACTGTATATATAGACCATAATGCAAATCAAAACAGGAAGCAGCAGTTTTGCTGGAGCCATAACATGTCTACATATTTAAATATATTGTGTAAATTCCTAACTGGGAAAAAAATACAGTGTAAATTAAATGTCTATTAAATGTCTGAAAAACCTCTTTTTGGATGGATTTTTAATAAGGCTGATTTTTCACATATATTCAAGTACTGGTTTATATAATGTTTACCTTTGCAACACATCTTTTCTCACATTAGTATTTCTACATTTGGCCAAAGCCCACTAGCACAAAACAGCTACAACTAAATGAAAGGGTCCCACCCAAATCAGAAATGAAAAAAATGTTGGAATTTGACCTGCTGGGGAATGTCCGGCATCATGGGGACATCCTTTCGCCTGCTAACCTTTCCACCCTCGAAATGACTAAACTACAAACTGCTGCTTCTGATAATCACAGCGCCCGAGGAGCATCACACTGATTTAATGTCCTCTTGTCAATGTAACGTTTTAATGTTGTTTTTGTACGATAGGAAACATGGCCATAACAATAAAAAAAACGAATGGCAACATAAGGTTACTTTTGCTCCTCTAAGCTTTAAGCACACCCTGTTGTTGAAGGCAGGCTGAATGTGTTTGCTGGAGGGTAAAAACAAATTTGTTGCTTTGTTTTTTGGTTGGAAAATGTTCTAGCATGTATTTTTTGGTCTAAACCCAAACTGCTTGTGTGACCTCCATCATAATACAATGTGCTTCTATTCCAGCCGGCTCTTATCCACAGGGCCAGGGGCCTTCACATGCTACTATTGGGCCTCACCATGTCCCCTCCTGCTCCAATTAAATAACCCTTGTTTCCAATGGCTTTGCCAAATGCTCTTCTTAATATATAGGTGCTATGAAACAATGTAATCAAAGACATTTCTGATCATTACATTTCTACAAAGCTATCCATATAGGCCATAATCATCCTAAAAACAATTTTGGTAATACAAATTAAATGCAATAGTGAAATAATTAAGGCAAGTGTAGGGGTTTGATTAATTGACAATATGGGGCTTTTGCTAATCACTGTGAGTGTGGATCCACAATATCCTTTAAAATACTGGCAAAGGCCTACAATCCCAAGCAACTGACGAGAGGCCAATACAAACATACTATCATACCCTTCGAATCTGCAGCTCTTCAATAGCCTCAAGTAGGCAGGTTTTAAACTCCAGCACTTGAAGGGAGAAGGCTCCTCCACTTTCCACTTGACGAGGGACATAGGAGACAGAGAGTTCCTGCTCCAAGTCTTCTTGTCTTATCTACGGAGGGAAAATAGTAATACGTCTAGTTAGTCTGAAATGTCATGACTCAGTTCATTCAATCAGAACAGACAGGTACACATAAAGGTTAGCCAGAGAATATGATGACTTAAGCAAAACAGCCGGTCATGGTATAAACCATTATAAAACCACATTTTACAGTTAAGTTGGTCAAAGTGAACTAGTCAAACAATGCAAGATAATTTCAAAGAACAAAAAAAACATCACACAAAAAATGGTATGCAGTATGACTCCTGTTTCTACTTTTAAAGGTCTGTGGAGCGAACTTACAGTGGTATGGGGAGGGTGTCGCTCAGAGTTTATGCTCAGATCCATCGAGGTGTTTACCGGATGACCAAATGTCCTGGTGGGCCTCGCCCCCCCCCCCCTGTTAATCAAGACAGCAAAAATAATTATGTCAGAAAAGGTTAATCGAATGGGCTGTTTAATAAGCACTAATGTTACGCTTTCCACCTTCCATGCACATAATTAGTTCCTCACCTGTAATTTCTACCACAATACTATTTCATCAGAAATAATAGGCTATTACATTAAAACCCTGTAATGTTTCCCAGTCACTGCAATTCCACTTAATGGCTTTGGAATGACCATTAGGTTTGGTTCGTCTTAGTTTGATGCCAAAGCCATCTTAAGTTCAAATAAACCTGCCCTTGACACTAATAGGGGTCAGACCAATAACACTCCTTGGACACATTTTTCTGCCCATTGCTTTTCAAATTATACAAGTTATTTGGTTTGACCTGTGGGTGGTGTGCTTGTGTCTCTGTTACTATCCAGGCTGTCCTGTCTTCACCAAGTGACTGACATTCACCCCTTGCACCTGCTTCAATACACACAGGGAAAAAAACACATTGTGATTGACTGGTAAAGGGGGAGGTCTCCACTAGCCGATGATCTCTTAATAGAATGGACCTTATTCTCCCATTTAGCTTGTGTTCACATCCATCACTGAGGGGGGATTCAATGATCCCTGCTAGATTTTGCCACTATTGTAAAATGACATTGGGGCCCCAGGCTCAGAGGGGAGGAGGAGACATGTGAATGTGAATGTGTGTTATCAATGTCTTGACAGCAAGTGTGTGTGTGTGTGTGTGTGTGTGTGTGTGTGTATCTCCTCCGATCCAGTTGAGCAGATATTAACCACTTATTTCGTAACCATTGACATTGTAAATGAGAGCCATTGATTAAATATGGGATATTTTCTATCAAGCAACACCGTGTCTGTTTGCCAGCTAGTTATACGCCTAATAGGTTATAGCTGCTAGCTTGTAGTTATTCAGAGTTATATTAAACGTGATTTTAAATAGCGTTTACGTTACATTTAAAGTTGGAATTAATACTTAAAAAGACAAACAATACTCACTACTAAAACGAAATGCTACCATCAAGTTGGGTCACATTTGTTTTCGTTGAACTAGTCCAAAAGTGAACCTAGCCAATTGTGACGGTTTGCTAATTAGCTTGGCAGCTAACGCCTCTTCCTTTCGTCGCCTATGGCGGCGGTCCTGTTAGCCTATTAGCCTGTTAGCCTATTAGCCTGCCGATACACAGCGGAACATACACGTCTCATCAATAAATAGTACAACTACCGTAAGCAGAACACATTGGCACAATATTCATATATTCCATTTTCATACTCACTACGGTTTTATATTGACCATCAATAAACAACAGCCGAGCCCTTTGTAGTCAGACCTTTTATACAGCCTCTGACTCTGGTCACCCCCATGAGTCACCATGGACGTACAATAAGAGGGTCACACCATGGATGTATAATAAGAGGGTCCCACCATGGATATATAATAAGAGGGTCCCACCATGGATGTATAATAAGAGGGTCCCACCATGGACGTACAATAAGAGGGTCACACCATGGATATATAATAAGAGGGTCACACCATGGATGTATAATAAGAGGGTCACACCATGGATATATAATAAGAGGGTCACACCATGGACGTACAATAAGAGGGTCACACCATGGATGTATAATAAGAGGGTCCCACCATGGACGTACAATAAGAGGGTCACACCATGGATATATAATAAGAGGGTGACACCATGGACGTACAATAAGAGGGTCCCACCATGGATATATAATAAGAGGGTCACACCATGGATGTATAATAAGAGGGTCCCACCATGGATATATAATAAGAGGGTCCCACCATGGATGTATAATAAGAGGGTCCCACCATGGATGTATAATAAGAGGGTCCCACCATGGATGTATAATAAGAGGGTCCCACCATGGATGTATAATAAGAGGGTCCCACCATGGATGTATAATAAGAGGGTCCCACCATGGATGTATAATAAGAGGGTCCCACCATGGACGTACAATAAGAGGGTCCCACCATGGATATATAATAAGAGGGTCCCACCATGGATGTATAATAAGAGGGTCCCACCATGGATGTATAATAAGAGGGTCCCACCATGGACGTACAATAAGAGGGTCCCACCATGGATATATAATAAGAGGGTCCCACCATGGATGTATAATAAGAGGGTCCCACCATGGATGTACAATAAGAGGGTCACGCCATGGATATATAATAAGAGGGTCCCACCATGGATGTATAATAAGAGGGTCCCACCATGGATGTATAATAAGAGGGTCCCACCATGGATGTATAATAAGAGGGTCCCACCATGGATGTATAATAAGAGGGTCCCACCATGGATGTATAATAAGAGGGTCACACCATGGATGTATAATAAGAGGGTCCCACCATGGATGTACAATAAGAGGGTCACACCATGGATGTAGGCCTATAATAAGAGGGTCCCACCATGGATGTACAATAAGAGGGTCACACCATGGACGTACAATAAGAGGGTCCCACCATGGATGTACAATAAGAGGGTCACACCATGGATGTATAATAAGAGGGTCCCACCATGGATGTATAATAAGAGGGTCCCACCATGGATGTACAATAAGAGGGTCACACCATGGATGTATAATAAGAGGGTCCCACCATCGATGTATAATAAGAGGGTCCCACCATGGATGTACAATAAGAGGGTCACACCATGGATGTATAATAAGAGGGTCCCACCATCGATGTATAATAAGAGGGTCCCACCATGGATGTACAATAAGAGGGTCCCACCATGGATGTACAATAAGAGGGTCACACCATGGATGTATAATAAGAGGGTCACACCATGGACGTACAATAAGAGGGTCCCACCATGGATATATAATAAGAGGGTCCCACCATGGATGTATAATAAGAGGGTCACGCCATGGATATATAATAAGAGGGTCACACCATGGATGTATAATAAGAGGGTCCCACCATGGATGTATAATAAGAGGGTCACGCCATGGATATATAATAAGAGGGTCACACCATGGATGTATAATAAGAGGGTCACGCCATGGATGTATAATAAGAGGGTCCCACCATGGATGTATAATAAGAGGGTCCCACCATGGATGTATAATAAGAGGGTCCCACCATGGATGTATAATAAGAGGGTCACACCATGGATATATAATAAGAGGGTCCCACCATGGATGTATAATAAGAGGGTCCCACCATGGATGTATGATCACGAATACTGGATGGAAACGTTCTTTGCTGATTGGCGCCATCTAGCGGCGTGTCTGTACACCTCCCGCTGATGAATATCATTTATAAAAGGTGTGTGTTGCAACTAATTGCCTTTGCGTAAGCGAAACATGGCCACTATCAAGGAGAGACTTGCGGCTCTAAACCTCGCAGAAAAACTGTATGTGCGTCCTCCGGGTAAGCGACTCCGTCTTTAAAGGCAACGTATTGCCATGTGTCTGCAGGATGCATTCACAGATGATTATGAGCCATTTTCTAAGTGGCGTAGGCTTTCGCATAGTAGGCTCACTGTGAGGCTGCAGACGGGGTCTTTAAGTTGATATACAGGCAGGACAATCTCGCTTGACTGCATCTCCTTGAATGAATTGCATGTGTTTAGTTTGCATTAAGTAGGTGAAGCGTGTAAGAGCAATAAGTCAACGTGCGGTCCTGTGTCCCCTGCAGCTCTGGGGGTGATTTGCAGGAACTACCAGTCTTTCTCTTCATGGAGTGGACTTATAGCCCACCTCAAGGCCTCGGTTCATGTGAAGCGTCGCCGGGTCCACTTTAAGTCCCACGGTGACTGTTTCCTGGGGTCTGACGCTGTGGACGTTGTGGCAGACCACCTGTCCCATGTGAGAGGCCTTCAAGGTGTGTGTACTGTGCACGTTTTTCACATTTTCCCACCTACACATACCAATGACTTGACCTGTAGTGCAACACTTGGAGATCATGAAGGTCATATTTGGCATAATACTGTGGAATGTTTTTGGCTGAACATGTGAAGTAGGAATGCTTTAGTGTCATCCAGACCAGGATCTCATGGATAGCCTAAATGATTTTTTTTAGTTCAAATTGATGACTGCTTACTATCCTCTCTGGATAACTACAGGTGCTATTGTGTCAAGGGACAAGGTGGTGTGTGTCTGCCAGGCTCTGCTGGACTGTAAGGTGTTTGAGGCTGTGGGGACCAAAGCGTGTGGGAAAGACAAGAACCATGTGTTTCAGGACTGCAAAAATGCTCTCTACAGGTGAGCCATTGACACACAAAACTAACTATACATTGTTCAAAATGTCCTTGACATTTTGCGATGCACAGTAACTGCAATATGACTTTTAACCAGGTTCCGCACGCATACTCCCTCGGTTGATGAATTGGAGAGAGGCGTCCTCAGTCAGGGAATCCAGAAGTTCTTCTGCACTGATGCATCAGATGGGTAGGAGCTCATAACAAGGGTTTGAATTGTTAAAGGACAACACAGATCTGGGTGATCAAACCATTGTAACCGTCCCGGCTTCACTAGAACATCTGTTACCAATATTATTTGTCAAAATGACTTTGCTGTACCGATTCTGCCGAAGAGCATTTAGCGTACCTGCCATGAATGTAAACAATGGCAATATAGCGCTTTCGTCTTTTGGAATCGATGTGCTTTGGTCAGTATGGAGTTTGTGGACAGCATAACCATCGCCATAGAATTAGCACTACTTTACAAAATGTCTTATCACAAAGACCAAAGTGCTATATTGCTATATGCGGTGATATATTTGCTAGACAGTTCCGATGGTTTGATCAAGTATTTCCTAAGGGCTTGTAATATTTAATTTGGTTATACATAAATACATACATTTTCTATTTGTAGGCAGGAAGAGCTGAGACCGCTGTGTAGTGCAGCAGCTATGCTGTGCAGCCCAGTGAAAAGCATGGAGACACAGCTAGAGAACCTCTCCAGTGCCAGCCTATCACTGGCCATAGTTGATACTGACACACTGAGTCCCAGTAGGCTACAGACTGACGCGGTGTTACCACATACATGTAAGCTGGGCATCTTACTATTGGGTGTACACCTATACTATCAACCCTGTTGATGTGCTTGCCTTTCACGCATTTAGTCCCACTCATGATTTGGAGACCAAATATGGTAAGATTTAGCATTGTCTTTCATGGCCAGATGCCACTGTGCAGGGAGGGAAAGTGAAGGATTCAAGAATGCATCTTTGTCATTTTGTCTTTCACTGGACTAGAAAAATTGCCAATTTCTTTCTTAATCTGGGCCTCTGCCTCTCCAGTGGTGAATGAAGTATGGCAGGAGCAGACCACCTTACGGCTGCTGAAGCTGGTCGACCTCCCCCTGCTGGATGGAGTACTCCAGTGCAGCCTGAACCAACACCCCCACACTTCTGGGCCAAATCCACTGGCTCCCAGCAACCCAGACCTCATCTACAGTGACCACCACCTAGACAGACGGCTCCTCCAGGCCTTCAGAGACTCCAAGTACGTTTGGGCTTCATCTGAATTGCACCTGTTTTTTCCAATCTATTTTTTAATGCCTGTGTGTGTCCCCTTAGTGAGGACGAGTGGCTTTGTGCAGCTTTGGATTGCCTGGCCTTGCTCCCCGACCAGCCGGTCGTGGAGCTGAGCAGAGAGATACCCAACTGCTTCCCTCAAGAGGCAGAGTGTCCGGAGTATATGGTGGCCGACAGCCTCTCTCCACAAGAAGGCAAGTGTCCCTTTACTGTACATTCAGGCAGGTACCTTGTGCTTTTTTTGGCCCCAATCCATCTAGCAGCTAGTGAAGCTGCACATGTCAGATTGCTTGTTTCCATTCAGGTGGTATGCATTCAGACCTAGATTTAAGTTGGATGGTAAAGATGGTAATGATATGAAGATGGTGGTCATTTGATTATTCCTGATCAGAATCCCTTTATTTCCATGATGTCATCAGTCAGCAGTTGGCATGCTGATGTTGACATAGTTTGCCATTATCACTGGTAATCTTTTGCACGTTTTTGTGTACCAAAGATTCGGGATGCAGCAATCCAAACAACAAAAGCTACAAAAAATAAACAGTTTTCTCCACAGTGTTGCTGAACCTAAGGTGTGATGATAACAGTTGTGCGTTCTCCCCAGGTGGTTTGGGCCAGTGCAAGCTGCTTGTCTATGAAATCCTGGTCAAACACTACACCCACACAGACAGGCCTCAACTGCTGCCAGAGCACTTGACGGATGTTTATACAGCCATTATTGACCTGCTGGGTGAGACCTGAGACAAATTACTATATTTTTCTATTCATTTCTTTTTGAGGGGGTTACAAGAAGCGAATTAGTATAATTTATTGGCAATTGGTTAAAGTGAGCAGATACGAGAATAGAAAGAGGTTAACATACTGTACACACAAATATAAACCTGTGTCCACGACTGACACCCACCCACCCTCCCCTACTTCTCCCTCCTTACTGCTCTCCCTTCTCACTCCCCTAGTGAATGCCAAGCTGGACAAAGCTCTGGAGGCTTTACAACTGTGTCTCAAGTTACTGCCCCCTAGCTGCAGAGAAGAGCTACGCAGGCTACTGACCTTCATGTCCCTAGCTGCTGACCCACAGGGGATAAGACTGGACAAGGAGGTGAGACAACAGCAACAGTCTGTGCTTTCTGGTGAACAAAGTTTGAAGCTCATTGGTTCTTGCTGTCTTTTTTTTTTTTTTTTCACTACATAGTTTTATATTTTGGTCATGAAGACCAAAATATATTTTTAAATGCTGATATTTGGTGGTACTGGTGCACGTGTAGATGGAAAACCGGCTGGCAGTGAAGCGGTCCTTCTCAAGGGCGATCGTCCACAGCAAGGCTCTGTCCAAGGAGCAAGAGGAACTGATGGTGGTCTTCATGCTCAGCAACAGACAGGAAATCTTCAGGGTTAGTAAAATATTAATCTCGGATCCAGCCGTCCTGCTATGCTATAGCAGAACTTCTGGGGGGAGACGGCACAGAGCCTGGACCAGAAACCAGAAACTGCAAGGGGCAGAGTTACGGCTTGTTTCGTTACGGAGATATTCTACCAAAGAAAACTGATTTGCACGAGTGGATGAAGCTTTCAGAAGGGGATTTTAAGTGTATTTGGATATTGGCCAGTCTACACGGTATTGATTTGAATCCTTTAGACACTCTTTTGACAGTTTACTGCTGCTGGCTGAGCTTGTGTTCACCAATTACGTGCTTACAGATCCCCGCCTCCAGCAATATGATTGGTTGAAGAAGCAAAAGAATGTGAAACACCCCGTTAACACAGATTTGAGCTAGTCTGCCATCAGACCTTAGATATTAATCTAAAGTCTGATTTGTGAGACTAGAAAAATGTTAATCTAGACTGTAGGATCCTTTTTAACTATTACTAAACCTAGACGTTTCTATTCAACCCAAATATCCCTGCCAAACTATTCAAGCCAAATATCCTGGCCAAACTACTGGCTGAAAAATACTTATATGCAGCTTTTATGATAGGTGTTCAAACATATTCAGAAAAGGGGATGAATCTCTTGACTAGAAAACAAATAATCATAATTTAACTAACTTCAAACTTCTGTTTGAATTGTGTTTATTTTGAAATGTGTTTAACATGAATGTATAAATGATCGGAAATCGATTGGGGAATTATCGTCAAGTAAATTGAGTGTTTATAAAGATTTGATTCGACAATTGCTTCTATTTTTTCTATCTTCTATTAGATACCAGGGGCCCTCCACAAGGCAGTGAGCGACAAACTGGCCAACATTGTGCACGGGAAGCCTCCGGATGTAACGGGTAAATAATGTCTGCGTGGCACAGGAGGACGCTATAAATAATCCTGTAAAACGCAAGTGTCGTTCACGATGCGGTCGTCTCTCCAGGGTCCACCTTCTGTCAGCAGGTTTACCGGGGCAGCGCCCACTCCAAGGAAAACACCCACAGGGAGCTGAGGGCTCTAGCTGAGCAACATACACCTGGACCCCAAGACCTCGCACAAGAAGAAGAAGGGTTTGCTCCGGCAGTTTTACCAGGCTCACCCCGAGGTGTTCGAGCAGTATTTTGGCGACTCTGCCCTTAGTATCCTGTGAAGGTGAACGTTGTCGCTCCCTACGGCTGAGGAGGAGCCTGGACAGGGCTGTGGATGGGTTTCAATCGTTTTAGGCTTGGTCGTTTGCAGAGGAGTTATTTTTGCCGCTGACATTTGCGTCAACAATATTTTGTGCTTTGCATATGTATTTGTAATCCATGAACAATAAATAAACTCGTAGCATACATTTTCAGGTGACATTTCTGTTTTCAGTTTTTTGTAGTATGAAAACCTCTGTCATGGGCTCATTGGATGTAAGTGGGTGTGGACGTGGAGAAAGAAAAAAAAAAAAGAGGGCTTGGCTCTGACGTCATACCGGAAGCGTCCGCGTGTGTCATCCTCGGTACCAGCGGCGTGGAGGGACAGCAACAACAACGGGTCCAGAGTAACGGCGAGCTGACTTCATTGGGATCAGCTTCACCTTTTTGAGAGCGGCATTTGTATCGGCCATTGACACCGCAGAGGCTTCCCTAGCTGAGCTCGTGTGTCCATGCTGCTACTGTCCGCTGTGGTAACGCCGACATTGGACTGGTTTTCATAACGAGGTTGGTAAAATAAGTGCGCACTGGGGGGGGGGGGGGGGGGCGGTCGGTCTATTGTTGTGTAATCGCATGGTAGCAAATACAACCCGGCTCTTATTCTGTGTTGAACTGCATTCCCAAAATAAACTGCAGTTTATGTGTGTATGTATATATGTGTGTATGGATGTATATATGTGTATACATATATGTATGTATATATACATATACACATATATGTGTGTGTGTGTGTGTGTGCGTGTATGTATGTATGTGTGTGTGTGTGTGTGTGTGTGCGTGTATATGTATGTATGTGTGTGTGTGTGTGTGTGTATATATGTATATATATATGTGTGTATATATATATGTGTATATATGTGTATATATATATATATATATATATATATATATATATATATATATATATATACACACACACACAATTCAAGCAGAAGTTGTTGTTTACTAAACCGAATGGCCTACATAATTTGACTAATCTTTCGGCTTTTTCTCCTAAATAAATAAATATCCCAGGCTGTCTGCATCGGAAGGACCATGCCGAAGGACCAACCAGAACAGCAGGGAAGCGAGGAGTCGCGGGAGGAGGAGACCCCGGACCCCTCCCAGGAGCCGGGGAGCGGGGCGGCAGGGGTGGACATCCCTGGTCCACCGAGAGGACGCACGCCGCAAGGTGAGCTCTGGCTGGGAAATAGAGGGTTTATTCCATTTTTCAGGCTGCTTTATAACCAAGCAGATTGAAGCAGGATGTTTCAACGAGGATGGGCTTGAATAGTTTTCTTATTAAATTATCTTCTGGCTCTCTTTTTTTTGGATCTGGTTTGGAGCGTTTGGTCTTCTCTCTCTTCCTCAGCCAGCCCGCCCAGATTTGTCTCTCTGGAGGAGCTGATGGAGACGGCTAATGGTGTGTCCAACATGGCTCTGGCACATGAGATGATGGTGGACCAACAATTTCGGATGAAACCTGTAGAACTTCCCGAGGGAAGGTGTGTGTGTGTGTGTGTGTGTGTGTGTGTGTGTGTGTGTGTGTGTGTGTGTGTGTGTGTGTGTGTGTGTGTGTGTGTGTGTGTGTGTGTGTGTGTGTGTGTGTGTGTGTGTGTGTGCACTTTTTTTATGAGGATGTCATTATTAAGTCATTCAGTGTCTTGCCTTCAGTGTCTTGCCTTCATCAACAGTCAACAGACAATCATGTCTGTTGACTTACTAAATTTCTTTCCTCGTGTAGTTTTGAGCGGAGGGTGAAGGAAATCATGCACAAAGCATTCTGGGACTATTTGGAGGCTCAGTTGAATGGAGATCCCCCATCATACAGTAATGCCATCAAGATGCTAGCTGAAATCAAAGAGGTGAGACACAAAAGCTGTATTAAATTTTCAGTTGGTCCGCACCAGTAGAAACGAGGCTAAAGGCTGTACTATGGAACTATCTTTTACTATGTAACATGTATTATATGAGATGTATTTATTTTTTACTCACCTATGCAAGCTTGTTAAGTCTATTAGCCAATGTGTTTCTCATTCCTCCCTTCATCGCTTTCTCCATCCTAACCAGGAAATACCCCCTAGAGCTGGGCAATATGGAAAAATATATTTAAATTTTACACACAATATCACAATATGCTTATAAATTCAAAATAACATTCTAAAGAGTCTGAGGGTCATTACATTGTTTTCCTTTCTCTGATGTTTGAACCTCACATTTTGGTCATTTTGAAGGCATGTCTTATCGTAATTAATTTGGACTATAAAACTGGGTATCACGTTAAGGTGAAGTCTTTGAATGGTATTGTAATGTTCTGAAATCAAGATGATAAATGATAATATTTAATTATTGCCCTGCCCTACCCTTCATAGTCATAGCCTCTTGTGCCCACCCCCCCAATATCCAGGCCCTGCTGTCGTTCTTGATGCCCGGCCATGACCGCCTGCGCTCCCGCATCGATGAGGTTCTCGACCTGCCCCTCATCCAGCAGGAGGCTGAAAACGGGGCGCTGGACTTGGGTCGGTTGGCACACTTCATAGTGGAGACCATGGGGTCGCTGTGTGCACCCTGCAGAGATGGGGACATCCGGCAACTGCGGCAAACGACTGAATTGGTGCCTCTGCTTAAGTAAGTGAATCAAAGACCATGGCAAAGACGATAGAGATCGAGTCCTTGGGTACATCATCATCGTTCACATTTCAGCAGTTAGGGTCAATACTAGGGAGTGTCAATAGTGATCCGTTACAGGACAATACTGGTATGGGTGATTAAACCATAGTAACCTAACCACCTCTCCAGGCGTCACCATTTGTCAAAATGACTTTGTTGTGCTGATTCTGCTGAACAGCATGTAGCGTGAGCGCGCCTCACCACAAACGTAAACAATAGCAGTAGCACTTTGGTTTTCTTGATAAGACGTTGTTGTGTAAAGTGCTTTATATGGCGATTCACGGTTTGTTGTCTGAAGACTTTCACAAACTCTGTACTGAAGCGAAGTGTGTTGATTATATTGGCAACAGATGTTTTAGTGAAGCCAGGAGAGACGGTTACTGTGGTTTAATCACCCAGTATGGTCACTTTGAGGATCTTGTAGAGAAAGCTTCCTGTGGATATTTAGCTAACTTACCTGAACTGTGTGTGTGTCTGACTTTGCAAGTAAGCTGGTGAATGTTAAAATGTTTTGGTCTAGGACCACAGTGGGATGCTTGTTCTGCATATGTTAAAGGTGCTGTAGATAAGATTTAAGAGCTATAATTTGAGTGTAATTTGTTGGGATATGCCACATCCATGTGTCAGCTATTAGTGAGTAAAATGCACTGTGAGAATATCTGTTTTGAGTTGACTGCGCCTGCCTCTGTACAAGCCAATTAAGATTTTAGACTACACCCGGCTTGTTATGACCAATCAAGGCATCTCAGACCTGATTGGTTTGGGGAATTTTGCCTGTCAATCACAGGTGCGCCATTCTCTATGGCGGAGAAATGTAGGGAGAGAGTAGAGGGATCTTACCTACAGCCCCTTTTTTAAAAGAAAAGTCATACTATAATAATGATACTATATTCTGATAACCTATTTAGTTTTTTGGTTGTTTTGGTGTAGTGCTGATCTTGCTCTTTATGTATCTGTCCCTTATACGTTGCTCCTAGAGCAATCGTTTCAGCTCTGGACCTGATGAAAATGGACATGGTCAACTTTACCCTTACCACGATCAAGCCCCATCTGATGCAGCAGTCTGCAGAGTATGAGAGACACAAGTTCCAGGAGTTTCTGGAGAAACAGCCTAGTGAGGAGACTAGAGACGTTTTTACATATGAACTCTGGACAATGTCCATAGAATTGGGTCCAGACATTGTCTGGAGTTGCCCTTTCACACATGTAGCACACAACAGAAGATTGTCCATGTCAGACGTGTTCTCACATGCTGGAAATACTCTTAGGTTTAGGTGTGGGGTGGCGCCTGGGTAGAGCGTGCAGGAGGCAGGACATGACACAAAAAGTAGACTGCGGAAATCAGTGTTTTTTTTTAGAGCACATCTAAGATGGTGGACGAGCCTACTGACTCATCCGTAATGATCATGTTTTGGACGTATCCGCAATATCAACAAAAGAGTGGAAAGCAATATACAGGCAAGCAGAAAAGGGTATGAAGTTTTTCGCCCCAGTTGTATGATGGAATTGTCATCAACGTCCGCTGGACTTTCAGACCGACCGCCCCCCCCCACAACATGTGTGCACCCCACTGCCCCCTGCCCCCACACATACTTATTTCTACTCTGTGCCAGTGTCAAACCATTACAGAGCTCACACATAGGCCTACTTTCAATAGTTGATGGCGTCACTACAGAACACACATACTCATACTGTTGATAACAGTAGAACAGGATCTAGCTGCTGTGAATTCTTCGGACAATGATCTGCTGTATTCGCACATGGGCTCAAACGGACATTACACAGACTTTGTACTAGGGATCTGGCGGGGAAAAATCTGTTTAATGTCGGGTCCAACTTGCCAATTTGCTTTCTCACATACAGCTCCTCCGGGTAATGTCTGGATAAGTTCAGGGTTGCATTGCATGTGTGAAAGGGGCTTAGGTTTCGTCAGGTTTCACAATATAAAAGACGTTTCATTGTGTGTGTTCAAATTATTGACTTCAACTTTACTTCCAGATGCGTTGGACTACACCGAGAAGTGGCTTCAAGACGCAGCGGAAGCCTTGCGAGAGGGCGGGGCCAGTGCCTCGGGTGCAGCGCTGTCGACTTCCTCGCCGTCGCCTCACAATGTCCATAACCACGCCTACTTACGCCTTCTCAAGTGGGACCATGCCTCGGAGACCTTCCCAGAGGTTAGTATGTGTGTCCTGTACCGCCATACTCTCTATTCTAATACAGGTTGCCTGCAGTAGTTGTATTGAGTTTGCCACAAAAGAGGATTATTATTTATTTCGCAATAATGACTGGCTCGCTGAACATTATCCCGCTTATTACACTGCTACTTACTAAAGAAATAAACCGTTTGACACAAAATATAATAAAAACATATTTTATTGATTTTAATGTATTTTATTGCTACCGCTAAAAAAATTGTTAGATTCTACGGTTGGAAATGGCATCCATTGGCCTGTTATTCATAGCAGCAGTCTGCTATTCAGAAATAACAGACCATAGAATACCGTAATTGACCAATCAAAATAAGAAAATATAATGCTGTGTCCCTAAGGACAAAATGATGGCAATGATGCACACAAACATGCATGCAAAAACGCATACACACGACGACAACAAAAACAACAGTGACGTCTCCCTCCCACCTCATGTTACCAGTACCTCATGTTACCTCTAGACGGTGCAGCTGGACCAGGCTCGCTTCCTGGACATGCAGCGAGAGGCTGAGCGGCTAGTGCTGCTGTCTTCCCTGCTCCTCATAGTGTACACCACCACGGGAGACGCCATCTCCGGCCTGCCGGGCCTCATGGACACACTGAAGACCACTGTCAACTCCCTCATCACGGACATGCACACACCGTGAGTCCGCACCTGTGCTCTTTAACCATGTTCTCCTTGTAGACAAGAGGATCAAAAGAAGAGGGTCAAAAGGAGTACAAGGGCTCCGTCCGAATCTCCACACTAGCATACTGCAAAGTAGAGTATCCAAATTCATATTTACAAGTAGAATGCAAAAGGGCTATGGACACAACAGTTGCTTGGATAACCCACAATAAAAGGCGAAACCATTTAAATGTTATTAATAACCACTTCAAACCTAGACAAGCAACCTCAATGAACAGGCTACTCAAATAATAAACTATACAAATTATGTATATAATACATAACAATGTATCAGAAATGATTTATTATTATTTTTATTATTGCAATCATGTAGATTGTAGACGCATGTGTAATACTGTTGTCATCAATGACGTTTAATAATTGATGACGAATTGCTGCTAGTAGAATGCCAATATCCACGACACCGTATTAAGTCCAGAAACATGCTTGCGTACTAATAGTACACACTGTTAACAGTGTGCTGTTTTGGATGCAGCCCTGGACTTGCTATCTCGTCTGAAATGGTCATTTGGATGACCCATTTCTTTTTGTCTTTTTTTAATATCTGACAATTTAGGTCAAAAACAGTCATGCGAAATGGTAAATGCACATGATCATCGCCATGGATGCAGTTGAATAAACAAGCGTTTTGTCATTTCTGTTTCAAGGTCGTTTAGTTTAGAGGAGGCCTTGGCCACCATTGGGGAGAAGCTGTGTGTTGAGCTGAGTCAGTGTCTGAGCGAGCACGGCCACGCTCCATATACCCCTGAGCGCCAGGGCATTCTGAAGGGACAGATCCTGGCCACTGCCCACCCAGACAACACTGTCCGTAAGCTGATGGGTACGTAGTGACCTTTTTCCCCCTCAAACATCATAAACTTCTACTGAAACCCAACACCAGACCCTGCTAGGGCTGGGCAGTAATTAAATATGATCGTTTATCATCTTTGAATTGTATTGTATTGTCATGAAAATATCGACTTATGGTGATACCCAGTTTTATAGTATAAATGAATTACGATAAGAAGATATGCCCTTAAAATGATCAAATGTGAGGTTTGACACGTCTGTGAGAAAGGAAAACTAGATTTGCATTACATTTTCATACATGACAATGTAATGACCCTCAGTGAGACTGTTTAAAATGGTATTTTGAATTCATAAGAATATTGTGATATTTATCGATATTATGTAAAACTCCCCACAATTATCATAATACATTTTTCCATATCGCCCAGCCCTAAACCTGCTCTTTTGTATGTCATTGGTTGGATCTACTGTATATTATTTTTGGTGTTTCTGTGCGTTTTTTTCTATCCTATTTATATCATATTATAACATGTTGAGTCCACCGTTTTACTTCACTTGCACACAGAGTCCCGCATCCAGAGCTACATGTTGGCCTCCCTGGAGTCCACTCAGCCCAAGACCCCGCCCCTTCTGCCCGGTGGTCTGGCCCCAGTGGGCAAGGAGCTGAGGGAGCTCGCCGTCCGCTTCAGTCGGCTGGTCAACTTCAACAAGCTGGTCTTCTCCCCGTTCTACCAGAAGCTTCTCCAGGGCGCGCTGGCGCCAGCGTTGAACCCGGGCGGTGACACGTAGATGATGCCACGAGGGTGGTTCAGGAGCCTCCCCCTAAACACCACCTCCCTGGAATGTGCACTTGAAAACTATCATTAAAAACAAAAAAAAAGCACTGGCTGCAATCTTAAGTTGTATTAACAAAAAAAAGTGTTTGCACTCGAGGCATGGTCATTGCCCCGTAGACTATAAGCTTCTTTCCCTTCCTGTGTGTTAAGCTGGATAACATTAACATTTACATTTGGGGCATTTAGCAGATACTGCTGTCCGAAGCGACTAAGCATTATGAAGTTGGAAACTATTGCGTAGAGGAATTGGCGCCTGTTGTAGGCTATCAGTAGAGTAGTAGACCATAACTATTACAAGACCATCAGAAAGGAGTTTTCAGCAAACTCAAATGTCGTCATCAAAACAGTGATTAAAATGGTTGAAATCATGTGCCCATTTTAACATGCTAGCCGTGGTACAATTTGACGAGTTGTCGCCTATCCCGTTATTCTAACCTAATGACACATCAGTCGCACTATTTGTCTTTAAACTGTTAGTTAACATGTGACATGTCAATAAAACCTTGATCCTCCATTGAGTGGATAGTCTTCATTGGCAGCTTGCATGCAGTATGCATAACACGCGGTAGGGGGCGACAAAATGTTTACTGGCAACTAGATGTCCGCTTGCCTTAGTGTATCTTAATGTGTTTTTATTGCATGAAGTTATACCACAGAATGAAGTATTTGTACACCTGTCATTTTTTTCTGTCGGTTGATATTGAATTACATTACATACATTTTTGACGATTGACTTCAATAGTGAATCTAATGTGGTGAATAACATGCGCTTTATGTCATTTAAATGTCCGAGTTCAACCAAGACATTTGAAATGACGGTTTATTTATTCAAACATTTGAAACCGTTTCACAGGAAAATAAAAAAAAATAATGTATTATTAAAAAATAAATAATAAATAAAAATACTCCCAATTATTATAATTATTTGTGTGTAACATTTGGCACATAAACAAGAGATTAAAATATATATATATATATTAACACGGACACAGGATCAACACTGCCAGCTGCTAGCATATGTACTTTTCGGGGCCGTTAAGTTTTCTGTCTCGCGCTGTCTCTCGTCCTTATCTCGTTGTCTCACCCTCCTCCTCCCCCCCCTCCCCCCCCCCGCTCCCACATTCCACACCAGCGAGGAAGCCACAGCAGAGCGAGCAGCCAGCAGCAGCAGCAGCCGCCGCCGCCGCTACGCTCGCGGAGGCGTACCGACGTGCAAAAGTTTCCAAACAGCCATTTCTCGACCCGAGTCACGACGAGAGACACGTCGCGTTGAAGCCGAAACGCCCGGAAAAGGGTCGCGGGGGGGGTCAGTCAATGGGGCGGCTTATTTAACAGGTAGTTAGTTTATCTGCTGTTATTTTTTTTAAGCTTCAAATGTGGAACAACTCGCAGCGCCGTCTGGTCTCTTCTCGTCGGTGAACAAGATGGCAGCAGCAGGAGCAGCAGCAGCGTTGCAGGGTCTGGCCGTGGTGGGGAGCCTCGTCGCTAGCGTGGTGCGCGTCGCTATGGCCGATACCGCACTCCGTGTTTATTAAAAAGGTAAGCTTAAGCATAAACGCTGTATCAGAGTCGTCGTTGTTGTTTTTTCTCTCCTTTCGGGGTCGACCGTGTAAGCTAGCTTTCGGGGCTAGGTTGTTTTGGTAAGCTAGCAAACTTCAGTCCCCCCCCCCCCCCCTTCCCCATTACTGGCGTGTAGCCGCACATGCTAACGGATTAACAACGTGTAACTTTTAACACCCGCACAAAGTTTTCTGCGTATATGCCCCATTCATACTGTCTTTTGGAACATGTAAAGGCAACTGTCTTCCGCCTATATATTTGTGGGCAGAAGTAACCGTGCGGTGTCAGCGGTGTTATCGTACACATTGTCCCCGGCGGTGTGTGTCGCTCCTCGGACCCGGGCTTAGGCTCACACACGGCGGTCACCAGCGGTCCCAGCGAGCCGCTGCCACTTCCAACATGGCTCTCAACAGGTGTCTCGGTGTTGGTGGCATGGCCCTAACCCCCCCCCCCCCCCCCCCCCCCCCCCCCACCAACCACGCAGACACTGGCCGTAGTCTGGCCCTGGCTCGTACAGCTGGTCAGTAAGTGTGTGTTTCGCGACACACACTTACTGACAGGTGGTTTTAAAACGTGTATTTCCCTGAAGGATGAAGGGGTTCTAGTGGTGAGGTGTCGCGCTGTCGGCCATGGCCGTGTTGGACCCATGACACCTTGGCAACGACGTGCGCCAGCGGTATGGCGGTCCGTTTCTGCTTTTAATTATCGTCAGCTACTATATAGTTGTTACTCTTAATTGCGCTACGACGATTAAATAGGTGGATGTAGTCAGACCCGTATTGGCACTTCTGTATTGTTTAACACAGTTGGGGATCTTCTGCCAGTTGGCAGGGGAAATAAACGACTCGGCGCTTTTTTGTTAGAAATGCAAATTCAACTTAGGGGGATCACGCTATGGGGCGGCTGCCAGGTACAGTTTAGCCGCTGCGCTGGTTTATTTCCCCAGTTTTTGAATGTCAAACCTACTCGGAAACTGCGCAGTTTTGAGCCATGAACTGCATTTGCTGTGCTTATTACATGTTGAAATTCAGACACACCCAATTGCCTGTCTGAGCCTGTATAAGGCAGTTTAAATGACTAGGAAGGGCACTGCAATTGTGAACCGCTTTCATGTAAAATAAAGGCGCTGGCAAACAGCAGGTGTGTTTATTTATGCGTGAACCCAATGGGACAGTGATTGGGTTGACATGGATATAAATAAAGTAGTCATCTTCATGCCGTTATGATCATTCAAGTGTTCTTGCAAACAACTAGTTTGATGTCTTGTCTGCTCATAGGTTAACTGCAAAACACGTGAATCCTAACTGACAACACTGGATTTGTCCCAATTTGTAAATTATTCAATGCATACATGAACAGTCAGTTTTTCCTTTTGGCTGTTATTAAGCGCTCCATGATGACGAGATGTAAAATGGTGGGAAGGTAGTTCCTGTTGAATAACTTGTATGCGTTTTGCACTCATAAGTAGTCTCATAACAAAGTAATTGTTTCAGAATCCTGACCAAAAGCTACCTAGCAACCTGTGTTGCCTTCCTTAAAAGCCAAAAACAATAAATCCAGATCGAATTTAAAAACATCACCGTAGATTAGAGAAATACAATTATAACAAACTTCACATGGGGCATATCTCTGGCAAACCTTTATTACATGTATACAAGCACCCATTGAGTTTATTCACCGATTCCCAGAAATCACTTGTTGACACAAAGACAGTCTATGGCATAGTGGTTATGGTGTGTGCTGTGTAGGTTTGTTTAGCTTTTTGACTGACTACTTAACCATACTGCAGGCAGGATTGGGGGCGGGATAGTCCGGTGTGTATGTGTGCCCAGCTGAATGGTTCTGGCTTCAAAGTTAACCCCAATGTCCACAGTATACCTGTAGCTGTGCCTGGTCATTAATGTGATGTATCTAAAAGCAATTCACGTCTTCTAAATTTGTAGTAAATGCAGTGTTTCCCCTAAGATTTATTCCAGCAGTGGTGCTGAGGATGTGCGGGTGCATGGTGCTGATGTGCGCGGGCGCAGAGGTTTTAGTGTGATCAGTGATTCCAGTAGGGCTCTGGTGCATTCCAACAGAAACAGTATAACAATATAACACGACAACAAATAGCATGCAAGTGCACTTTGTACACGAGGCACATTTTTTTGGCATTAATTTACAATTACAGTTTTAGTCTGCAATTTATATAGCAGAACACTATTTTGCTGTCAGTGTTTTTCCACAGTATTTCTCTAATGACAGTCTTGAATAGCGCTAGTGCTGCTGTGCAATTCATTGAAACCTTTTTTTGTAATGATAATTTGAAGTACCCCCATACGTTCAAAGCTGTGTTTCTTAATTGGAACTTAAGTCGGTCGTGTTTCCAATGAGAGCACTCACACCGGCGCTGCTATACAGCCGTGCTATAACTTCCAGCACTGCTCAAAACCTTGACGCGCATCGCAGTGCCATCTGTTGCCACCCATCATATTAAACACAGAACAAGAACTAAAACTAATCTGTGTTGTCCGTGTGTTGGACAACACAGACGTGTGTTGTCCTTCCTTCTACGCGGCGCTCCATGGCCCATCTGGTGTGTGACTTGATTGTGAGGTCATTATTTCAATGAGAGCTGGCAATGAGGAGTGGCGGTCAGCGTAGTAGCAGTGAGCGGCGCGTCCAGTGCGAACAGGAGAGTTGAAGTAGTTTTAACTTTATGCGGCGTTAGGGCTGAAGCAGCAACCAATAGCAGAGCTGAATTGCATTTTCTCCGGCGCAAGTTTCTAGTGAACATGGAGGAGACACTATTTGTCCCTGGTTTCCTGGAGCTATATTCAGTCTGTTTATCTACCGTGACACAAACATAGCCACAAACAAAAATGTGGTCTTTATTTTTGTTGTATTGTGTACTGAGAGCAAAGAACCAGGTCAAATTCCTTGTGTGTGGAAACTTACTAGGCCAACAATATGATTTTTAATTGGTTATTAGATTACACTACTAAATGATAAACAAGGGAATCGTGTAAAATAGTTTATTTGATCATGCTTTCTGGGCTGCTGAGAGCTCTACAACAAACTTGATATTGGGCACAACCAAACGTGGTGTCTGCAGTGCTGCTTGACCGACCCGCCTCCTGGCGATGGCTGGCAATAGGGCAGCCAGAGCTCCCACAGGTGCAAATTAATCTTTTGGTATGACCGCACAGTTATCGTTGAAGCTCTGCCGTAACCGAGTCTGACTCGGATCGAGTGTGGATCTGAAAGCCACCTACTTCCTCCACATGCTTTTTGAACAGTTATTCAAATAAAACATGTTTTAACCAATTGAGCCATTTCAGAAATTAAACACGTCAACAAAATCTTCGCATCACGACAGCGGCAGCCCCGTGTTGAACTGTTAAATGGTGGCATGGGAACGGAGCATAGTGGCACAGCGCCACTATTGCATTGTTTGGGAGAACCCTGTATGTGTTTTTAATTAAAACAAATGGCATTTGGGGCTCCCAACATAATTTTGAATGAAACAAAAATATTTATATATATTTTTAATTTCTTTTTGCATGGCTAAATGCAGTGGCGCTAGTAATCCAGCGGCGGCGCTGCACCACTGCAGGATGCATGTAGGGGAAACACTGAAATTGTAATGTATTAATGCAAATTTTAGCTCCTGCTCTGGCCTCTGTTTAAACACAACCACTATTTTTAAATATCAGAGCATCGGATAGCAAAACAGTGGCTCACACAAAAGGAAAATGACTAGGAAACAAACATTTCAAAGAGGGTTGGTAGACCTTTATAGTAGTTATCCTTGGATAGAGTAAACAATGTGTAGTGTGTTTATAATTCTAAGGTTGCCTAAATGCAACACGCATGTTTCAGAATTTCAGCCGTATAACCTGGAAAGCCGAAATAACTAGATAATGAGATGCTTTTAGACTAGCTAGTTGACACTGTGGGCTTTATACTGGAGGGCTGTTTAAGCATGGTTCATTAGAACTTCATTCTTTAGGACGTTTTCTACTTCAAGGTGTATTCATGTGATGCTAACTTTAGGGAATCTGCTTGAAGTGGTAGCATGTGATTGTACTCTTAGTGCTTCCTCTCAACATCGACTTTGTAGCTGCAATTGGACTCAAATAAAAGTTATGTACTTGTGGTAAAGTGGAAATGGACTGCATTCAGTTTTTTTATTTGTCTGTAGGAAAGCTCATACTATAAATGTCATGTCCCCATAGAAATGTTTGTCAGATCGTATCAAATGCTACACAAACATTTGTATTCTATACAGTATACTCTATATTTGGCAGTTATTGCTTATCAAGTGTCTTCTGCAAGCATACAAGAGCAAGCATACATGAACGAACAAACCACTACATCATTTTAAAACTAATAAAGTAGCAGAATGTACTCAATTGTCTAATTATCCCCGTCACAAAAATGCCCTATTAGCTAGTTTGGCTGTGTAAGTCAGTTTCTACCATTATAGCTTTTCACTGGCTTGGCAGTACTACTTGGTGTGGAACTGAAACTCCAGTGTGATCTTCAAGAGCAGGCGAGTAATGCAGTGGGATTCCCCTTGCTCTCCTATTACAGATGGCCACTTCCCCACTTCCTCAAGGGACAACATCGCCCACCTCTGCATTGACCTTTATTACAATTTCCATTTGTTTAGGGACTTGATAAGGTCATTGTGGCTTAATGCAAAGCCTTAAGCAGCAATGCTAAAACTTCCATTCGTTTAGGGACTTGATACGGTAATTGTAGCATTGCGGCTTAATGCAAAGCCTTAAACACACCCATTGTTACTTTTTAGGTGGTCAATTCAATTTCTCTGTAAAGGAGTAGAAAGGACACGGTGTTCAAAATAGCACGGAGTGCACCGGTTATTGTGACACAAACAGAAATGTACAAATGGGTCACTAGTTTCCTCCTTTCTCGAGAAAGGTTTTAAAAAGAAAACGGGTGATTAGTGAATTGACAACACCCGCTACTAACTCGAATGGTGAAATATCCCCTACAGACGGAGCCCAGCCACCCACATCTCCACACTGTTTATCTCTAATGTCTAATATCACGTCAGACGTGATATTAGACATACTCGTTAGTGTTTCTGTTGCAATTTCACTTGAAATATAATTACCCTAACCCTAACCTTTTTTTGTAACAATCAGGCTTTGTTTCTCTTGTTTAACAGTAGACTGTTTTTGTGGTGTACCTTTCCACAACTACATGCAATGGCATTAAACCCCTTCAGACTGATTCTAAATTGCCTATCGCTCATGTATTCACAGTGAGCTGAGTAATGATTAAAATCTGGCTTTTCATGCTGTAATGTTCAATAATGTAATGTAACATGTTTAACATGATGATAAACATTTAGTTTTAGTTATGTTATCTCTTTTTTGTGTCTATTTTGCTGTCTGTAATTTCATCCTTTATGATGTTGGACAGTAACAAATACCTAGAAAATGCTGGCTAAGATGGAAGAATTGGAAACTAAAAATGGTTGTCTGCTAATGTTTGCTCTTTTGGCTCCAAATCTGTGCCTTTTTTGATTTTCCCTCTTATTTTTTGTCCCTTTCTTTGTTCAGGTATGGCCTCAAAGGTGTTAGTCAAACCATCACACCTGTACCTAGCTCAAACAAGTGCCTTAGGAACTAGCAGCAGTGGTACCAGCACGCACACAAGTCAATTCCACAGTAGCGTCGCCTCCAGCAGAGCCTTTCATCAGCGGCTGCCAACCAAAACCTACGTCATTGGAGTCAACTACGGCATCGCCTATCCCAACAACGTTGAGCCGTCCTGCGGCCAGGCTGACCCGGTGAGGCCATACAGAGCGGAGCAGGCGCAAGAGGAAGAATTCTCTGGGATCCTCGTTCAGGGACCTGTGTATCAGAGTTGGGGCCCACCGGAGGCGAGGAGTTTTGGGGACGGTGGTGAAAATCCGGCTGAGGCAAAAGGAAGCGAAAGCCCCTGACTGTGGCCCGCATAGTGGGGCCTGTGTGGGAGCAGAGACGCAACAGAAACGCGCTGAGCGCAGGACACAGGAGAGAGCCGTAGACGTCCCCTGCACAGGTGCTGACCAGAGATGTGAGTGGAGGACGGGCAAAGGCGGACAACGACCGCGGAACAACTGTGGAAGAGTGATGCAGATAGTTGAGGACGTCTCTACACTGCCTCCCCCTGTCCCCCCCGTAGCCATGTTGCAAACCAGCGCTCGGAGTAACCCGGAGACCGGCCCGGTCAGAGCGGGGCCGGCCCAGCACCACGGAGCAGAGGCGGTGCCCGTCGTCAGGGCTGTGGTCGACGGCACCGAGGCCACGCAAGATGGTGGTGCCGTCGCGGCGCGTGGCTTGGAGGTGGCAGGTGCTACGGTCACCAGGGTGGGCTCTGTGGATGGAGACTACCAGCTGGTCCAGCACGAAGTCCTTTGCTCAGCCAAGAACAGCTATGAGGTGCTGGAGTTCCTGGGCCGAGGCACGTTTGGGCAGGTGGTGAAGTGCTGGAAAAGGGGCACCAATGAGGTGGTGGCCGTAAAGATTCTGAAGAACCACCCGTCCTACGCGCGGCAGGGCCAGATTGAGGTAAAGCACTGTAGTTATTTCATTAGCTTCATCTGGGGCTATAAATATAAAAGTAATATATGTGTTATTAAGTACTTTTTTTCCCTCTTCATCCTACTTTACTTTTTGTCTGGTCCTCAGGTCTACAGTATGTGGTGTACAGTATCGCCACATTTAATTAAGGAACTGATGTTAACCACAACACTGTTTTCTAGACCAGGCAGTAGACCCATTTCTTTCTGACGCCTGATTATCTATTACCTTTGCCTGCTCATCCGTCTCTGTCTGTGTCGCTGACCCCCCCCCCCCCCCCCCCCCCCCCCCCCCCAACTCCCCCTCCTCCAGGTGGGCATCTTGTCCCGTCTGAGCAGCGAGAACGCAGATGAGCACAACGTGGTGCGGGCCCTGGAGTGCTTCCAGCACCGCAGCCACACCTGCCTGGTGTTTGAAATGCTGGAGCAGAACCTCTACGACTTCCTCAAGCAGAATAAATTCAACCCGCTGCCACTCAAGATCATCAGGCCCATTCTGCAGCAGGTACCAGCAAGGCCGCATTTCAGTCCTGCTATTGAGATTATGAAAGCCTGCCAGTCTTAAACCTCTTTGTGTGGTCGCATGTAGGTCGCCACTGCTTTGAAAAAGTTGAAGTGTTTGGGTCTGATCCACGCTGACCTGAAGCCTGAGAACATCATGCTGGTGGACCCGACCAGACAGCCCTACAGGGTCAAGGTCATCGACTTTGGCTCAGCCAGCCATGTCTCCAAGGCAGTCTGCTCCACCTACTTGCAGTCAAGATACTACAGGTGAGGTTGACCTTATTTTCCTGTCACAACGTGCCGTTCTTTGTTTTGAACCACAACTATTTTTATTGAAGATGTGCAACCACGTCACCAAGTCTAAAGCCAAATCTATAGACCTGTTGATCTATTCTTGTGGGGAGTGTGTGTGTAGTGGTGTATGTATACGTTTCCTGAGGGCCTCAGTCAGCCCTGCCCCCGCCTAGTGTTTTTAGGTTTTCCTGTTATGTAATGAATGCGTACGAGGGTGGAAACTCTCAAAGCTCTGGTTTGGTCTCGCTCGTAGAAACATCGTGTTTTCCCCCACCTTCCTTCTTTCTCAGTCTTTCTGTTCATTCTGCATACGCCTATGTTGCATAATGCGCAGAGCCACAACAGGGGTGTTTATGTGGAACCAACATGTACAATATTTGCCACGGCCCTTGGCCTAATGATTCTGGCTATGCGTGCCAATCAAACATAGCCTGTATTGTAGGACTAACTGACGCCGGACTTGTGCAAAAAAGGGCTTTATTGGCAAAAAAGATTTGCACCACACCACAAGCTGTGGGAAATTGTACATTGTGAAAAGTTTTCCAGAATGAGTCAGTTCGTCTTGCACGTTCAATTTTGGATGACGCATGTACATGTTTGAAAGATGGTTGACACTCAGTCTGCATTAAACTTTGGTGTCCATGTTAAGATTCATATTTGTGGATTTACTGGCACAATCTGCAGTGAAATTGGTTACTCAGTTTTCTTTCAACAAGTCACAGCAAGGAGGGTGTGATGCAAGCTCTTGCTCTATTTCTTGGCCCTCAATCATTGTGTAATCTGTTGTAGGTGTTGGAGTTAGACCGACAGGCTTTGCAGCTATGCACCCATCCCCTTTAATGGAAGAGCACACAATGTTACAATTCAAGCTGCACGTGTTGAAAAACATTGGAAAACATGCTCACTATTGGGTTGTGGAGCATTAGACATGCCATCTTCAGAAATAAGATGTATAACTTTGCGTTTGTCTCCCCCAGCTCCGAAGTGTCAATTTTGATGAATGTTGAGCACTTTCTTGGCACCTAGTATGCAGGTAGAAAAGTAAGGGAACCATAGAGCTAACAAAGGTATTGCATAACAAGTACATGCTCTGCAGCTGACCCTGTTCAGTGTCCATATGCTTTGCCATGTGCATTGTGTACTTGGTTTCTGTGTTATCTTTTCAGGTGGCTTTGTGCCATGATGAGACCGGAGTTCAATCTGAAACAGGCTCACAATGGTGCTTGATGTGGATATGCAAGGCTAGGGGTGGGCGATCTTCCCAAAAAATCATGTAACAATCTTTTTAACACGCTTCACGATCCATGATCTGAATTGCGATCTTTCTTCACAATTTTGAAATGTACTGTCGAGAATATCCAGACTCAAACAAGCCTATGGACTTATCTACTTGCACCATTTAAAACACAATATTGCATTAAAGACAAAAATGGTCATTACCGAGTTAAACTTTATTTATAAAATTAAAAACATAATCAACAGTCAATAGAACACAATCATTAAATAACAGATTTTTCAAGTACTCAGAACTCAACCCAAGTAGAAACAAATAGTAGTAGTAAAATGTAAACTAAAAAAGTGTAAACACAAAAGTGCACTTTTCAAATCAGATCATACCGTGCATCTAAAGTGTCTTAAATCCCAGATTTTCCACAGCTTTGAATGGCACCATATCCTCAGCGAGATAGCATGGGACGGTGGGGTCGGACTGGCCTGAGTGAAACACTCTCGGCATGTTCCTCCGGATGCTTTGTTTTAAGGTGCTTCAATAAATTCTTCGTATTCCCGCCGTAAGTGCCGACAGTTGCACGACAAAGTTTAAAAATTACTTTATTTTGAGAAATATTTAACTTCTGAAAAATCTGCTCCATCTCATCCGCCATGCTGCTAGCTCACGTTTAATTGTTTTTCAAATACATCACGCTTCCCTATGATAAAGACACGTGATGTAATCTGGCCAATCAGCACAGCCATCTAATAGGCAATCATTCTGTTGGTTTGTGAACGTAGCACCGTGGATCCACAATTTTTACTGGCTATCCAAGTTTTATGTGAAGTTTGGAGGACAAAATCACAATCTCTACGATTCACTTGAAAAGTAGATTGTGGACGTCTTCAAGATCGATCATGATATAAAATCGTCAGATCGCCCACCCCTATGCAAGGCCATAAAATAATGTAGTGTGTAAAAAACCCACGTGTTGGACTGAAGAAAAAACATAACTTGGAACTTGCTTTCTGCTCTCCGGACAAAGGCAGGCATAGACGCACGTCTACACACACAGACACACAGAAGCTAATGAGTTTACCCTATTCACTTATTAACTGAAAACCTGTCAATGAACACTGTACACCTGTAAAAAAGGTTTTGCTGAAATCTTATTTTATAGATTCATATGGGTATGCCGTATGCATGATGAGAGCACAAGCTTGGTTACTCCCATTTTACTGATTATAATGGTAAACAATGGCTAGAAATTCCTTTTTGTCTTGCAACAAATGTCTCCTATCATAGTTATTGGTCACTTATTTGACAAGCTTGTTCTTAAAAAAAGAAAAAGGTAAAAACAATTGGATTATGCACTCAACGATGATTATCAAGTTACTTTTATGTTATTTTCATCGGGTCATTCAAATGAGCACATAGGCTACCAACACAACCCAAGATTGCTCACTGTTTACCCGTTGCCATACAAGTCAAGCGTGACCTTTCATCCAAATCCACAGTAAACTCCTCTTGTGTGCCCTGACAACAAAGAAAGATACTGGGTTAACCATGCATCATACTTAACGCAGTTTCTAGGAAGTAACGCAGTGTACAATTCTAAGTAATCCCATACCGCTGCCCTACCTATGCGTCATTAAAAATGAACACAATTCTTTTACTTTTTCACTACCTCAATCTTCACGTGTCCCGCTTGTACTGAATTCTCGCTATGTAGGTGTCGGTTGATTAGTAACCACAGCGAGGAAGTGGGAGTATTATATTCTATTTTCTCCCCATACACTGCTCTTATCTACCATGGATTATGTAATATTAAAGCTCTACATTTAAGGGTGTGTTTGCAAGTGATAAAAAAATGTTATTTCTCTGACACTCTCATATCCAATGCTGTTGTGCTTTTGTGTTCATATTTAATGAGGTCCCATGTTATTTAATATGGATATATATTATTGCACCTTGTGCAGTTCCTTTCTCTGGTCAAAGTCTAATCAAGTTGCTCACCAGACAGTCTAAACAAAACTCATATCTGAGTTGTCATGACAACCTAGCCTCTTTCACTCTTTGATGGTATCCTATCTCAATTTCATATTTTACAGTGTGTAATTGCTCAAAGGAAGTGGCTAGACTGTATTGACATGTACTATGGAGTAAGGGGTCAAAAGGTGGTTGGAAACATGTAGCATTGCTGACTTTAGGACGGTGACTCCTGTGGTTGGAAGGCTCTGGCAGTAGCCGTTCATTGTTTGTCACGCTCTTATGCCATTGTTGCCATGGTAGCCATGACACAGCAGGCTTTGGTGAGGTGACTGTTATGTTGTGTGGAGGCTGCTGACGTAAATCAGCCTCCCACAGTGAAAATTGAGCACTGGGCTATGTGAATAATTCAGCAAAGCACATCAGGTGAAAGGAAAGCTGGCTATCGACTTAACATGCTTTTGGGATTCATGCATGTTGTTTTATGCTTCCTTTTAGCTCTGTGCGGGTGCTTCTGGTACACCCGCCCCCCCCCCCCCCCCCACACACACACACTCAAAAAAAGCAAAGACGTCGAAAGGCATTTAAACATACGAGAAAGCACACCACTAGAATGATTAGATTCTCATCTTTTAGTCATAACCAAAATGAAACACAATTCAAACCCCAAACAAAATAAGCATGTAACAAGAGTTATGTTTATGTTTAACTGTGCACAGCAATAGCAATCTTTTTCACGTCATGTTATCTACACCAACTATACATCATATGAAAGCCGAACTAGAGGCCAAAAACCATCAAGAACAAACTGTTGATCCCATAAAACAACCATAAATTGATAATCCAGTGTCTGGGCACCATGTTGAAACCTCACAGGTGTTTACAATCAATGTATAGAAGGAAATGGAAGGTTTCACAGGAAATAGGTCAATTTCCTTTAATCAGAACAGTCTTCATTGCCATCTGGTGGCCATATGGTGCAACTGTGATAGACAAATGTGAAAATTGAACAATGGGTTCTCGAGATATTCACCCGTTTGTGTCTCATGTTTGTATTGTCATCTTTCCATTGGTTCTCTACTTCACTTTATCGGCATCAAGTCTTGACCCAGGCCCTCATCAGATGTTGTGCTGTGGCCCTATAGTGATAGGGCTACCAACTGACAACGCACTAGGTTGTATGCACTCTAAAACATGACCTTTATTTTAGGCAGAAATAAATCTTCCATTTATGTTGTGTTCTAGCGTTATTCACTCTGACCCAGTGGTAACCACATTGATTATTGCACTTGTGCAACAATCTCACAGGGGTTATCTTTAGTTGGTTCCAAGATTACACATTATAGCCCTTGTAATTGTGGAGATATTGGCCCTGCCCCATGGGTCCTACCCCATGGCCCCACCTCTATGTCCTGCGCTCTCCCGCGTAGGAGTTGCATTGGAATTGGACCATGCTCTATTCACTTTGGGTATGTTACTTGGCAAAAACCTGTGAAAGAGGCCTAGTGATGAAGAGGTTAATGGTCCTCTGTTTTCTGGTGAGAAATACACATGATGGTCTCCTTCAGATGGTGCAAAACAAGGACATAAGTTGGCGCTAAACTCGACTTGGTAGGCAGATGTGAATGAAGCACAAGGAGACAAAATAAAGCTAGTTCTTTGGACTCTAGCTCTGAAGCGTTTTTAGCATGTCCCAGCTCTCAGGTCTTCAGGTCTTTTCTAATGTCAGGAGTGAGGCCTTGTCCACATGGGGAGGATTAAACTACTTCTATGGGGCTCACCTACATCATAACTAACACGTGCATATGCACAACAGTTAACCTCGTGGTACACCCGAGGCTTGAGAGTTTAGTCACATTTTCAAAATGTCATGGCAATTAAGCTTCATGATTTGATTGGGGGGGGGGCACACACAAATGCATCAGTCTGTCAATTCTCAGTGCAAAGGTTTTCTTTGTAATTAATAACATTCAAGACATGGATAAAAAATTCCACATTTATAAAAACTGATCTCTTATGCCATGAGGAGTCGGCAGCCAATACAGTGAACATTTAAGGATGTACTCCTGTAAATGTAGTTGGCTGGGATATTGCAGAGATATCTACTTGCTTCTGTTTCAACAGCAACAGAAATAAACGTGGCTCCTTAATCCGGTTAAATAGGGTGTTCACATGGTTTACACATATCGTATGCAAAGGGTACTGTGGATACATTTAGTCAATGGCCAATGTTTGCTGCATGTTCTCATGAGACAGATTATATATTGTATAGCATTTAAGTATTCCAGTATACCACCTAGCCTTGAAGTAGCCTCACACAGCCAGACCATATTCGCTTTGCTCATTGTCTGGAAAGCCTGCCGTCTGCAGTGTTTTTCAGGGGGTTGTCAGTCAACCTTACTTTGCAATCCGATTGCATTAGCTTCAGACAATTGGTTCCCTCAATGGAATGACGTGTATTGAAGTGCTGTATTTCCAAACTAAACTAAACGGCATTAGCGAACAATAACGCTACCATTTTTACCATTGAAGTAAAAACGTAATAAAAAATAATTCCAAAGCAGCATAAATATTATCGAAAAATCTCAAATGGTTCTGAACAAAATCTAACCAAAATCCAAAAGGCAAGACAAAGACAAAACTGAGATGAGCTTGCGTGATTTAGGCTGGCTTCACTTGTAGCCTTGAAGGAAACGCAATCATGACTGTTTGAATTACACATGCCATAGTCATAGACTCGAATATAAAAGAAAAAAAGGTGACCCCTCCCAAGAAAGTTGAGCTGTTTCTCATACCATGATGTTGAACACGGGCCTAAATCGGAGAAAAGCCTGTTTTATACTTTTCATACTCACGCTGCATAATCCAAGATCCAGATATCAGACATCCCAAGTCTCCCGGAAGTTCCGGGAGTCTCCCGCAAATCAATCGCGTCTCCCTGATGCAAGCAAATCATGTACAATCGCCCAGAAATCCCCCCCCCACCGCCACCGTCGATCCGGGGTGTGTTGTGATTGCGCGCCCCTCCTCCCCGCGAAGATAATCGCGCAACCCCCCCCCCCCCCGCCGACAATTGTGAACAACCCCCCGTCGACAATCGCGACCCCCCCCCCCCCCCCGTTGGAGGCTCCCGGAAATGAGTTTTTGCAACTTGGGAACCCTGAGATATCCACTCACATGGTAACTCCCTCATGGACACTTGAGTAACAAAACGGTTCCTGATAATTCTATCAATATCAACACTGTCTTGCACCTGGCCAGTTTTCGCTTCTATGCCGCAATCACATGCAGGCGTAGGCCTGCAAACTAGAAGCGGCCTCCAACCTGTTGAAGCGTGTGCAACAGCACGTGCCAGGCATTAGACCCGGGGACGAGGAGCAACTCCATGTCTTCCAGCATTCCTCGCTATTGGAGGCATGTTTCCTTTCCTTAAGGTCATCGTCTAGTCCATTTGGTTGTTTACACACGCACAAACCCACACACACCGCAGATTAAGCTGATCTGTTGATACTTGGTCAGGCAGTGTGCTGTTTAAAAAAAATCAAAATGTATAAATTACGCTCCTTGTCCTAGTTGCAGAAAGTGCACACCCATTTTTAAATATGTAGCTTATGCTACACATAACCATCTCTAGGTTATTAAAATGACAGATCCTGAAGATTTGGCCTTGCAGTGGCTGGTAGCTGCACTCTAGTGTCCATGATCAGTGCTAGAACTGGTCTGGCCACAAAATCTTCAAGTGTTTGGTATTCTTCTGGAAAGGTGTGGTTGCAGCATTTTTGCCTCTGGTTGTGCAATAACAAGCACACAGGTTCAGGGAAAAGGGATTCCAATTAAGATAAATACATTGTTTGTTAAAAATGACCTGCCATGTTGAATAGGAGAATCCCTGTTCATGCAAACTATGTCTAATCCCAGCTGTTTATTGTCATTATTAACATGTGTGTTATATTGAAGTATTTATTTTTGTCAAAAATAAATACTTCAATATAATTTGGATTTCGTTAATAGAAACAAAGTATTAAAAATGAATGCAAAATAAAATGTATTTAGTAAAGTTAACCAAAGGTGTTGGGTACTCAAATGTGTTTGGTATATAAAAGCTGTGAACATAGCTTGAGGCTGTTCACACAGCTTGGATGCTTTATTTTGGACAAAGTCGAAAATAATGAATTGCTGCCGTTTCAATTTATCTGGTTCTGTGCTCACAATGAAAACATTTTAATCAAGTTATTTTTTCCCTCTGATTATCAAAATGCAAACCCAAACATCCTGCTCTATTAGGAGCAACAGGAAATGATAAACTGTTACTTCCTCCTCTAAATCTATAGACCACTTTTTGTTATGTGCTCTGAAGTAAAAATAATGGATTTGACATTTGCAATTGACATGCACAAGATGCGCTACAATGATGAATGATGACCTGGTTTCCCACAGTCTAATGGAGTATCAGATTGTTGCTTAGTAACCGTCATTTCTCTCATGGTCGTCACCACACTGGTTACTATTTGCAGCACTGTTGCCTAGCCTCCATGTTTTTGTCCAGGTGTAGTCCATTGTATTTAACCCATGGCTAAAAGGGTTGGGGTTAAGCTCAAACATTACTGGTCCAATAAGGGTTGCGTAACCGAAAACATTTATTTTCTTATAAGCAGGTATTTGTTGTTATCCTGAACAACAATATAACTGCATTCAGTACAACTGTGTTCAGTGTGAAATGTTAGACCCTGACCCTGTTTTTGGCAATCTGGAATGATTCAGAAGAATAGTCTGGAAACACATTCTGTCAAGTCAATTGTTGACAGCTTGGCGTTCTATTTAAATGTATCCTCTTATTAAACCCAAATATCTAAATACCCAGAGGGCTTTATCCCAGGCCATGTATGGGCTGTCCCCGGGGTCTGAACGATTTTATCTCAACGGCATACACTTGCTCTCCAAACTAATTTATTTTCTCCATTTTCCTGCCTCCTTGTAGAGCTCCAGAGATCATCCTAGGCCTTCCATTCTCTGAGGCCATAGACATGTGGTCCCTGGGCTGTGTGATGGCTGAGCTCTTTCTGGGTTGGCCCCTCTATCCAGGAGCACTGGAGTATGACCAGGTAACAGACTTCTCTCCCTCACTGTCGCTCTCTTTCGTCATTATTGAGTGAAATGGAGAAGGGGAGTCAGTGATTGGATATTCAAGTAGCTGACTAGTTCACTTGACAGGTGTTGACATTTGGATGTTTATTTAAAAAAATGTCATTTTCACAAGACTGACTTTAAATTTTAAAGCTCCACTTTCTCAATAGCTGTGCAACAAGAGCAGTCCTTGTGTATCCCAAATCTCCCACATTGGCTATTTCTCCCAGGGAACATTCTCTGCACTTCAGGATGGAAGTCCAGCCCTAGACCCACCTTAAAGGCACACTATGCAACTTTTGTACCTTAATATAACAGCTTCAAAGTCATTTCGATGGTAAACAAACTCGTAGTATAGCGAATCATCCCGGTAGCAGCGCTGGGGAGGGTCGCCGCTGGCAGAACCAGCAATGGAAGTCTGAAGACGGCGCCCCCGACAAGTCTCGCGAGAAACACAAATTGCTTTATGGCGCGACGTCACGCGACGTCACATACATCAGCGACATAAGAAGCAGCCTCAGTGGAAGATGCTAGCAGGCATTCACTCGGACGTGAATCATGGCAGATTCGGCGAAGAAAATGAGGAACGTGCGGTCGGAAGAGTCAAAGAAAAGGAAACGAGAAAGTGACCGCGAGAGTCTAATATTAGCCTAATATTTTTATGAAATCGTGAAACATTACCTGGTCAGTAGACATCTTTTGCCTGTTCGATGTCCGACGCTTCCATCCTACTGAACATGTACCGCTATACAGGGGGGAGGGGCTCAGGCCGTGAGTGCAGAGACGTAGAGCCGTATATAGAGACGGCTCTGGCGAGTGGTATTTACGACAGTTAACGTTAAATACAAGTACTCCACAGCGACTGTAGGGGTAGCTGTTTGACAAAACCGGAAAACTGCATAGTATGCCTTTAAGTTGATCTGATGTAAGACGGAAATTCCTCCCAGCATGTTGGGACTGTTTTCGCTCCAGAGCATGTATGAGCTGAACATTGACAAGCCTGGGAGTAGTCCCTCTAGATGGAGAATGGCCACGACCAACTGTCCCCTTTCATAGTTATTCCAGAACACGATATATTGGTCCACCAGCAAATTTGTTGCAGTAAATGACCTTGAAGAGTACCGCCAATGTCCTGTTGTACATCCCATTAGCAATTTATTTTGCCTGTTCTCCTGCCTTCTGCAGTTTGACATTGATTTGACCACTGTTCATCTGGAGACGAATAGAGCTCCTTCCATTGTACCACTGGGTAGCAACATGCTTTTCATGAGTAATCAAAGGCTTACACTTTTATAGTGGCAGTAACTGATGTCCATTAACTTGTAGAACAGATTTCATTTAGTGAGTTGTATAGGCAGACCTTATTTGGGCAAATTAAGTGATTCATTATGAGTAATATGAATGGGAATCATGGGGCTTGTAAGGGCCTTTGTAAGCAGGTTTACTCCCTGTTTACTCACTCCTGCTTTGTTCTTCACCATGTGTTGATATGTAAAGGCTTTATATGTGCATGTGAGCAGAACACACATGATTAACTTTAGGGGTGTGTATTGGCAAGAATCTGGCGATACGATGCGTATCACGATACAGGGGCAACGATACGATATATTGCGATATATTGCGATACTGTAGGAACAACGATATATTGAGTTTCTTTTAAAGAATTTAATTGTAGGAAAACTGTCCTAGCATAGTAAACACACAATGCTGTTACATGCTTAACATCAGCTTGCTGAATTCAAACAGAGGGATCTATATTTGTATTTGACAAGAGAAGAAATACAAGCATTTGCTTTTGGATAAACACATGAAAAAACTAAGTTAACAGATTTCAGCGAGTCCAGCACCGTCGCTTTGACTTGTCCGTACAACTTCGGGAGAGCGATGTCCGTGACGTGTTGTCGGGAAGGGATGGTGTAACGGGGCTCCAGTGTTGTCGTCATATTACGAAATCCCTCATTCTCCACAACACTCAGAGGGCGCGTGTCTTTGCAAATAAAAGAAAGTACTGACTGTGTTACGTTTGTTGCGTGAGTTGAGGTCGCTGGTAGTTTCGAAAAGTTAACTTCTTTAATAGTTCGTTGAGCAGGATCCACTCGTTTCACGTTAGCCTGTAATGCTACGTTGTCATGGTGTCTCGCCACATGTGCTCGCAAATTTGTAGTATTGCCCGAGTACTTGACTCTGGCGTTGCAGAGTTTACAGACCGCATGGCTCTTGTCTAACTCGTAACTGCCTTCCTTTGCTTTAAAACCAAAATATGCCCAAACATCAGCTTTAAAAGCTGCTGGAGTCGTCTGTATCCTCTCGTCCTCAGTCATCGGTGCACTGTGCTAAGTTCGCGGTTAGCATGCAAGTTGCCACAGACTGGTGCTCTCGCGGGATCTCGCGGGATTTCATTGTTCCTTTGGCGCGGAGGACGTAATATAAATAATCGATACAGTGCTTTTGAATATCGATACGGTATCGTGAAAAAAAATATCGCGATATTTAAGTGTATCGATATTTTCTTACACCCCTAATTAACTTCCAATTTGTCATTCCACTGCCTTCTAACCAGTGTTTATATTCTGTGTACAAACAAAGTATTATATTTATATGATGCTCATTATGTCTCAGTAAATCATGTTACATATATTGTGTAGTGAAACAGCTAGTTTATGTTTACCTGTAACATTGTGCAATACCGACTAGATCAACTAATTGGTCTGCCAGTCTGCTACTACTTAGAAAGTAGGATTGCTCAGCAGGGCTGTCTAACGAAGAACTCGGTTGGTGGGGTGAAAAGTAAAACATGGTTGCTGATGTTTATAACGGCAAAAAAAGAGATTTAAAAAAGAAGAACCATGCGGAAAACGTTTATCTTTTTGTTCCTAAAAGAGAGAAATGTCATCCCTACATATACAATCGATGTCTTTATTCTCAGCTTGGAGCCAAAGAAACACTTGTGTGCTTTCTTCCATTTTCCAAATGCCATGTAATTAGTCTTCTAAAATGTCACATTTTGCCCCGGTACGATGAAGGAATAGTTCTGAGTTTGTTTTTTGTTGTATTATTAACCGCATAATACAATTTTTTACGTGTGAAATAATGTTATGCGAGACCACTGATCGGATCTTTTATCAGCTGTGTTTCAAAATGCACCCTGGGGCTTTCTGACCTGGCGCTGGCTGCTTGCTACATCAGGTTTTAGCATTTAGAGTGTCTTCTTGGCAGAGCAGTAAAGGTTAAAGTGTCAGGGATTGGCACGCCATGTAATGTAAGACCTTGTATCTCGCAGGGCCGTGCGCCAACGTGGGGGGCATGAAATGTACCACGTGCTTCTGCAACATGTCGTATGCTCCCTGTCCAATAATGTCTTCCTAAGGGGGTTCCGTTTTTTTTGTAAATGGTTGTTACAGAAAGAATCCAGCGAAGAATGGATTCTTTGTACATTACTCAATTTAAATTGGTTAGGTTCAATCCATTTGATTATGTCTTGTTATTGCCTTTATCGCTTTCTTAATTCTTATAACTCTCCCAATACCTCCTCAATACCTTTTTCTTCAACCCTCTCCTGACCTTGACATATACGTCCTTCTCTCACTCTTGTTGTTCACCGTTTTGTCTCTTCTTTTCTAATTCCTCCTCTTTCTGGCTTGTCTTGTGTGTGTGATCAGGTCCGGTACATCTCCCAGACTCAGGGTGTGCCCGGAGAGCATCTGCTCAACAAGGGCACCAAGACATCTCGGTTTTTCCGGAAAGAATCCGACTCTCCCTACGCCTCCTGGCGACTGAAGGTATCCAAGCTTGTGTTCCAATAAAACCACGCTGGAGCACACACCCACTCATGCACCCATAAACATGTGTATGTTTCTCGTATGCATGCGTGCATGCCAATAGTTGCCCCTATTTGCCTTTCGATGCAAATGCGCTGTGCCAATATGCCTACTTCGCTTGTGTACATTGTTTCACGTTCATTCACTTTGTAGCTGCTATGATTGAACTGTTTTGGATTAAATTAATTCCCCTTTATTTATTTAGTTTTGACTGACTAAATTCGTCCCCCTTCTGCTTTCAGACGACCGATGAGCATGAGAAAGAGACGGGTTTGAAGTCAAAAGAGGCCAGGAAGTACATCTTCAGCTGCCTGGACGATATCGCACACGTGAGTCTTGGCCTGACTGCTCACAACTTCTAGCCAGATAAAGCTCTTATCTTAGACCAACAGGTCTGTTGTCTGTTGGGACAGTGTGCTGCTAAACGTGTGCATGCCTCTATGATTGAATTAGATGGATAAATGTCCCTAACTCTGTAGGACATGCTTGGGTAATCGCATGAACTCATTACAATTTACCTCAGTTGACCACAGAATAACGTGTGTGTGTGTGTGTGTGTGTGTGTGTGTGTGTGTGTGTGTGTGTGTGTGTGTGTGTGTGTGTGTGTGTGTGTGTGTGTGTGTGTGTGTGTGTGTGTGTGTGTGTGTGTGTGTGTGTGTGTGTGTGTGTGTGTGTGTGTTTAGGTGAACTTGGTGCTGAGCCCTGACCCCAGTGACATGCATGCAGAGAAGGCTGACCGGAGAGAGTTTGTGTCTCTGCTGAAAACCATGCTTCTGGTTGATGCTGAGGACAGGACGGTTCCCTCTGATGTACTCAGTCACCCCTTCCTCGCTATGACTCATATGCTGGACTACCCCCACAGTAACCAGTAAGCCCATGATACACACAATTTAATTTCTTTCCAAGAGTATAACAGAAATCTTGTTGTTGTTCGTCACCTCCCAGTTGACCCTCTCGTCTCCTTTCTGTGGTTATCAAGGTTGTTGTTGACATTGGCTCAAATTAATCATCTGTTTTTTTCCCTGCCACGCCAAGACCAACCAAAAACCTCTCTTCCCCGCTCTCCTTCCAGCGTGCAGTCGTGTTTCCACATTATGGACATGTGCCACAGTCGCCCCGGCAACGCCGCTTTCGATGCACTCAACCACAACACGGTTCCGTTCTCCAGACCAGCCATAGCAGCCCCCACCTCCAACCCCACCTCAGGCCTTCCCCTGGCCTACAACAAGATCCCAGTGCACTCTCAGGTAGGCTAGTGGCGTCCAAGCTATGTGATGTAGACTGTTGCTGCAATGTTTTGTTCTGTTTTTGTTAAGTTTAGCCGTCGTTCGGTCCAAGAAATGGACTAAATTAAATGGTGGCAATTTTTTGGGAGGAGTAATGTTCAAAACCCTATGGTTAAGGGACGCCCAGCCTTTTAAAATATGTGGATAGTCATCTCATTCCACATGGTCCAGAAAACACACCTGCATGTGATGTCAGGTCACAGAATATAAAAATATCCTCTGTGATCTTCTCACTGGTTCTGTCATGTTTCCAACTTCTGCATTCTTGCCTTTGGTGCCATCTGGAGGTGAGAAAATATGCGACGATGACGCAATTGCAGAAACGCATAGCAGACTGATCTGGTGTCGAAAACATTACAAACATGACATCATGGTAGTCTTTTGTTAGCTCTACGATTGACCGTTTCTCGATTTCCCTTGGGCAACTTCCCTATCGTAATCTTCAGCTTTTCTGTACTGTAATGCCCATCTCGGTATACTTGTATACCGCTTTGTATTCCGTAATGCAGGCGATAACCCAGTCAGCTCCCTCCGTGTTGCATTCTGGGATAGCCCTGCCAGCTGGAAATCAGTTTGGATGCAGCGACTCCTTTCCACCTGCCCTCATTCTCTGTCCCCCGACCATGCAAGGTATGTCCAACATCCATCAATCTGCAGTAATGTGTACTCATGCCATGTCTCATCAACTACACAGTTGTTCATCTATGCATTTAAATACAATCATTCCCGTCCTGTGAACCATTTCACCCATACCCACTCTCCTTTTTTTTAGGTAATCTTAATCAGCCTGGATACTCGGTTCCCATGGTAAATCAAGCCCCGCCCATCCAACCCCTACCAATGCGACCAGGGATAATGGCACAGGTAATGCACAGATTAATCTTTCACTATGTTGGTTAACTATTAGTCTCATTTCAATGTTGATTAAGATGCAGTGAGTTGAGCCTTGTACTTGATGATGCCGTCCTGTAGATGGACCACATTACTGCTCATGTAAAGAGAATGCAAAGAGTCATTGTCACATCCCACCAAACCTCCATCTCACCCTCTCCTTCCTGGTCCCTGGTAGCCGGCCTGGTCCAGCAGGGCCCAGCAGCTCCTTGTCCCAGCGGCCTGGCAGCAGATGACTCCTGTCGGGCCTCCACCCTCGCACCCACCTCCTCCTCCCCCGTCCTCCCTAACCAATGACCGTGGGCTGCCTCCACAGAGGATCGGTGACTGGGGGTGAGTCACCCGGTTCTAAAGAAAGAAGAGCCTATTAAAGTCCCTTGCCCACAGATTCACTTAGGAAGTCTTCCTACCCAGAATGTCAACAAGTGTTTAAAATATCGTCAAGTAAACCACAGAACTGTTTAGTCACATAAGTAGGTTGTTGGTTTTGGGTGTGGCTGACATTATGGTCTGGATTCTGGAGTTCATATGCTGCCTTTTGAATTCACTTGGTGTTGCTTTAAAAAATATGTATTTGTAAATAGATGTATATATAGATTTTCTTTGCTACTAAATGGCAAAAATATCTTTCCAATTATTAAAAAAGTGCTAGCATTGTTGCCAAGGTAAAAAAATAATTGTGTGTGTGTATATATATATATATCCTTTTTTACAGGAAAGTTCATCCCCACAGCAGCCATTACAACACTGTGATGCAGCAGCATCTCCTGGCCAATCAGATGCCAGCTCTGTCTGCTGCTCAGCCAATGAACATTGGTGTGGCTCACGTCGTGTGGCCCCAGACCGCCAATAAAAGAAACCGGCACAGTTACAACAGGTAAACGTGTTGGGTTGTGCAGACAACTGAGCATAGGAAAGATGCACGTCATTTGCATGTCATAAAAGCGTGTGAATCTTTCCATAGTGACCAGTTTTACAAAAAGCAAAAAAAAAAAGAATGACTGGCCTGCCAGAAATATCCAATGTGATCTTAGATGTGATTAGAGTAGTGGCTTTCAATTTCCTGGTTATAGAAAGCAGTCTATTCTCTTCAGGCCAGTAAAGTAATTGCTCCATTGGGCTCAGCAGTATGGTTTTATTATAGAACACAGGAATGGTGACTTGATTTAATGCACCGTAGCACAAGTATTTTGATTTATCACCAATGACATAAATGTCCTCCGTTGAAAGAAAGCTAGTGAACTTGGATATTTAGAGCTTGTTCTTCAGCTGCCAGCCTAGTCTACCTCTTTTCCTTGACTGTCTTAACTGTGTATGTTTGGTGGGTGTATTCTGTTGTGTGCTTCTTGGTAAAGATTGTGATCTTGAACTTTAATTTCCTTTTCATTTAAAGGAATGCCCCCCAACCCAACATGTATCACATATCCATGTGTCGGACGCCCAAGATGGCCGACTTGGTCGGACATGCGGTGGCAAAAAGGGAGCCACCTCAGAGGGTGGGGCCCCCGCGGCAAACCAGGAAAGAGGAAGTACTAAACGCAGATGAGGAGGAGGGCGATAATGAAGATGAGGAGACAGTAAAAAAAGGACAGTTGACAATGGATTCCAATAGACGGCTGGATGTGTCCAATCAACAGCAACGGGAAGTTGCCGTCTTATTGGTTGATACGCCAAGCCCCACCCCCAGTGTGATCAGCATCCACAGTGAACAAACTGACGAAGAGGACGAAGATGACCAGCGGTGTCTTCTGAGAGAGTAAGTTATGCCAAAGATTGAAAAAATGAATCTATCCCTTTTTAATCTATGACTTCTGCCATTACATCTTCTTTTGTCTCTTTTAAAGAAGATTCCCTAAAAGGTAGTGGCATCATTATACTGAATGTGACATTCCCCCTGCTTTGTTTGCTCTACTTACAATATGGAGATTGGAACTGACATCTTCCCCCAGCTGACAACGGCGTCACCTGCATAATAATATTGACTTTGTGTGTGTACATAATGACCATAGCGTGTTCTTAAAGTGAGTAATTTACTATTAAGGCATTTGGGATACTTTTGTCCACATCGAATTGTAGTGAATACAGGTCATTAAGGAGCAAGTAGTTTTTAGACAGTGAGCTCAGATACAGTGCGGTTGTTTGTCTTGTCATCTGTCTGAACAGTTGTTGGTCTTGCCGTCATCTGACAAGCTGTGTGTCCGTGGTTTCCAGATGTAAAGGGGAGTGTGTGTGTGAGGCTTGCAGCAACACCAGTGTGTCCATGGAGAGAGTGTGCTCCTTCAGCAGCCCAGACAGCAGCCTCAGTACAGACTCCTCTGCCTCCAACTCACCCCAGTCCAGCCCCTCCCTCTCACCCTGCAAGAGACCTAACAGGTTGTGTGTGTGTGTGTGTGTGTGTGTGTGTGTGTGTGTGTGTGTGTGTGTGTGTGTGTGTGTGTGTGTGTGTGTGTGTGTGTGTGTGTGTGTGTGTGTGTGTGTGTGTGTGTGTGTGTGATCTGTAGTAGAAAACGGGGCTACTTTACCTTTTTGAACTTAGTTAAATCTGTAACTGTAACACACCATTAGTAGCCTAGATAGTTAATCTGTGGTTATTCATCAGTCACTCAATATTTTATTTGTATAACTCGCTGTGCTATTATTGCTCCTGCCTCATCTAGTGTATCAGAGGATGACGGGCACGGCAGCGGCTGTGAGACGGTGGAGGGCTCCCCCAAGTCGGACACGTCCACCTCCCCCCACAGCAACGGCCCCTACCGCTACCTTGGCAACAGTAACCGCAACAACCGCCCACCTTTGGCTGCCATGGTAGCTGGACTGGCTGCCCCTGCAGCCCAGGGAAGGAGCGCCCTCCGGACCATGGTGGTTCCACCAATGAGGGTGCAGAACAACAACTACAGTGTGGGGACAGAGGGGCGCGGCCACAGAACGGGTCAGTTCACTGTAATCATTCTCTGGTATATACTACAGAGTGTTGGTGGCTAACGTGTTTACACACAGCACATAACCAAAATTACAATTAACGTGAAGTCTTTTTTGGCAATTATGGAATCACTGTATATCAGGGGCTCTCAATCTTAGAAGGGATACATATTTACAAGGACCCCCTACCATTGTTATAGGTTTCAACCTGAATCTAACCCATTGAGCACATAAAATATATTGTCAACATATATTGTCCTTGTATTACTTGCCAGGAAATGCATTAATTACTGCATTGGAAATCTTGTGCTCCCCTACTGGCTCAATGAACTTTCCCCCTTGAAATGTCCCCCCTTCAAAAAAAATTACGCTGTGAGTAACTATCTCAAAGCTACATTTTTTATTGTTGATAAATTATGTAGCAGTTGTATTCATTATTTTGCGGACCTCTTGGCCGTACCCCGGGGGTCCGTGGACCCTACTTTGAGAACCGCTGTTGTATATGATTATTCAACATTGTAATTGTTATGCTTTTTTCGCTGTTCATACCCCAGCTGATCTGACCATAGTGATTGCTTTACTTCACCCAGCGTTCATGTGGTCTGTTGCCTGTGCTTGGGCATTGTCTGCTTTGCAGGTCACATGGGCACATTAGGGGCTTACCGCCCCCTGGTGGGTCATAAAGGCTTTAACAGGTGATGGTAAAACCACTAGCAAAGAACTGGCTGTGCTCCAGTGTCTCGGAAATGCATCCTCACTGGACAATGTTGCCATTGTCTGTGTAGCGCTTCTCTTGCTATTTCCACTCTATAGTACGGTATTTTATGATGTATTGTATATAGGGCTGCAACAATTAGTCGATTAATCGATTAGAAATACTCATCTAATTTTAATTGATTAATCGTTTGTCATTTATCAAGTACAAATACCAAACATTTCAGAAGTATTTGGTTTAAGAATCATTAAAAATGAATACTTCTGTTTTTCTTGGCTGCATGTCATATAAATGTGAGATAAAGCAAGCAAATTTAAGAAATCGCTTTGGACTCTTGGAACTTGCATGCTATTATTCATGACATTTTCTCAACTAAATGAATGATCTGAAAAAGAATCGTTGCAGCCCTAATTTTATATAGATCATAGTTGTGGAGACAACAAAATAAGATCTTGGCCCTTTAGTTTGAACAGTTGAGTTGGGTTTCCTTGCCTGTGAATTTATGACTGCAGGTTGCCTGTCTCCCACCCATCACAGTTATGCGTGGTTAATTATTTACTGTAAGAAACCTCAAAATAGGTTATATTCCAACATAAATCCTTTGTTTAATCGTCATATCAATGTTGGCTGTCAAGCAAAGAGACAGCGACGATGTGAAGCCCAACACCCCCACCAGCCCCCTGTCACAATCACGTTAATGCCTGATTGTTGTAGGATTAGGAAAAGATGGATGCATCTCCCATAGTATTGGATCAAAGCCAGCGTCTGTGTTTCTTTGGGTTCCCACCAAACAGAGTGAGTTGCCTGAAGGCACCGATCTCAGTCTAGTTGCCCGAAGGCACTGAAATTCAGAGTCTAGTCAGACTCTGAACTGGCTGCAGAGATCAGAGTCTGAGGAACAACTTCACCTCTCCTTTGGTGCCTTTTTTGTTGTTTTTCTGCTGAGTGACAATGTTCTCTGCCCTAGCCCTGCTCTGATCTACCGTCCATTTGGATGTACCTGTGGTCAAATCGTAATGGCTCTTGTACGATTTAATGACACTTTTATTTGTTTTATTTGAAACTCGACTGCTAATTTCTAAAAGAATCCTGGACATTATCAGTGCCGTCTGTCCCGCGGATGTTTACTGCACTGCTTGGTTTCAGTATCATCTTAAGCACTCTTGGCAACCAGTACTGTATTTGACTGATTTTATATTCTACTTTAAAATAATGTGTCTATAATAATAATAATAATAATGACTATTTGTCAATAAATGTTTGAGTCCTACTCATAAACATTTATCGCTGGGCCCAATTTTGGCAGTACAGAAAGCTGGCGTAGGTAACGATGCAGCAACACCATCAGGTTTCTATCAGCATCTACAGCACTGACCGTTTAAAGAGAGCCTTATGTTAATAGCTGTGCTGCTGGGTCCTGGGAAAGTGGGTCTGGACCCATGAAATTCATCCCCCACCTGCCATCAGTTGCTAGTTGGCCTGCCTAGTCCCTGCCAGGCATGGCTACAGACCAGAGAGACCAGGTGGACAATGGACAGCTGCTAATCATTATCAGTTTAGTTGGCTTTTCTCAAGAGTCACCGAGGCATCATGTTAAACCATCGCAGTATGTGGATTATATGGCCATTTGACCATTTGGTTGGAGAGTAGGGACCCTGCAATCAGTTTCGTTTTAACTACACAAAAAATATGATGTGTGTGTGTGTGTGTTTGTTTCTTCATATTGGTTGCATGGAATGTTTCCTCATGTTGTTGCTGAGTTGTTGTTTTTTTACTGTCTGATGGCAGCTTTCTGCCCTGCTTTGTTGTTCACCGTCTCTTGCTCTCATCACCCCAGCCTCCGAGTCCTGGTCCCGCTCCAGAGGACTCTGCGGCCTTACAGGAGCAGCACTGCTGCCCTCCGCCCCCCTGCTGGCCAGGCAGCAGAAGGTGACCACCATGCAGCAGCAGCCTCTAGGCTTTCGACAGGTTTGCCCCAATGCCGTTTCGTCTTCTTTTCCTCTTGTTTGAAAACATTACTGTACGTCAATTCATTTAGATTTCCGTTTCCATGTAATGCTGTAGCCGCTATGGCTGGATTAAAGTATACTGATGAGTGAGGAACTGTTCAAAGCCATAGATGCAGTTCACAAAGATTATTATTTGTATTTTTACATTTACACTGCTGTTACATTACTTCTTGTTCATTTGATGATTTTTGTTTTTCATCATAACTCAACGAAAGTTGACTTTGGAAGTGGAAGTTAAGATTTGTGATTCCCCATGGCTTTGCCCTCATGTTCCCATCTCAAATAGTTAAAACGGATTTTGGCATGACTGTGGCGTCCTGTCTTTGCTAATATTGCCCTGTTCCCATCCCCACGGTGACCACGAGAAAAACATCCACTGTACCTTCTGTCCCTCCCAGGCACCCCCCTATGGTTCCAGCCACAGCAGCAAGGAGTGGAACGGCAACTATGGCCCGCTGCGGCCGCACGCCTACATCCCCCCTACCGTTCACACGCACACTTTCACACACCTGCCGCATGGCAGCCCCACGCACACTTCCACCACCCCGCACGCACACACCCAGTGTCTGCCCACGCACACCCTGCTCGCCTACCCTCCTACCGGCCCCCTCCCCGCCACGCACCACCCCCACCACCATCACCACCCCATGCTCCCCTCTCACCCCCCGCCTCTCCTCCAGCCTGGGTACAGTATCTCGCATCCCCAGGGAGGCACCATTGTTCACCAGGTCACCCTAGGCATTGGCGCGGCTCACCCTCACCGGCTCCTCCCCTCTCCGACCGTGCACCCTCATCACGGGCCCGGCTACCCTCACCCCCACCCCCATCACCAGTTCAAGCCTCACTTCGCCAACCTGCCTCCGCCGCCTTCTCACCCCTACATGGCCTCCCCTGCCGCCTTCACTGGCTTCCCTCTCAGCCCCACCAAGCTCAGCCACCACCACCAGTTCTCCTTCATCTGAGGGGCCGGAGGGGCCCACCGCGGCAGCTCTGTTTCGCCCCGCACGCGGCCCATGGGAAGCTAGCAGCGGCCGCTACCTGGCCAGGTAAAATCACCAGCAGAGCCCGAAACGGACACGCGTGACAGCTTGCAACACAAGCGACGGCGCTGCCGCTGGATATGGTGGGGGTGGTGTAGTCAATGGTGTTGGATAGTAATGGACACTCTAGGTTTAGCGGTGGCCTAATTTTCACGCTTGAGGTAGGGTTAAGTGATCCAGAGCAAAATGTAATCTGGGCGACTTGCGACGAATTTGCGGTGTCGGTGCTTCATGGGAACGTGTCAAGGCGCGTCTCGAGTTGATCGGAGGTTTAGGTTAATCACACGACGCGATTCCAGTATTGTTCTGAATAATAAGCCGTTCATTGTCAGGCCCCTTCCGTAAGCCCTTTGACTTTTCCGCACCCTCTCTGTGTTATGAGCACCCAGAGCTCTTTAAGCCATCCTAATGTGTGTTCCCCTTGAAGGACTTGGATCTTCCACTCTCTCGACTCATCCGTTATCATAACCCCCCCCTTACCTACCCGTCGCCTGACACCTTTCAGTGCCTTAAAAGTGGAGTCTGACAAAAACTTCAGGAGTTTCTAGATTTTAAATGTATATGGGCTTGCAGCAGCACTTGAATCTTTACTTCTCGTTTTATAAGATGAGCTTAGCGGATAGACACAAGACTTTGGCTTGTGTTTTGTTTTTTTCCTTTGGTGTATAGACTGAGTTTGTATTCAGACTCTAAATGATATATAGGCTTTAGATCGAATAAGCTTTTTCTGTATGTACAGAATGATTTCATATTTTGATAATCAATTTCTATACACTAGTGCTTAATTCACAACAGTATTGTCACTGTTTACTGTAACTGCAATACAATCTAGAAAGCATTTGGGTTGCTGTGTGTGTGTGTGTGTGTGTGTTACTTGCGTTTAGGCTGTATTTCAATTAACCCGTAGTACATTTTAAAATACATTTTCGGGAGCGCTAAACAAAACTGCTGAAGTTTGGGCTGAGGACAAACTTATTAATTATGTTGTGTTGTAGTTTTAGAGAACGTGTGTCAGTGTTTTTAAATAACCAATCAACGTACAGTATCCTTGCTGGGCTATAGTGTTTTTTTTGTTGTATTTTATTGGATATTTTTAATTTTCCTTTTGAGTTAATCATTTTTTATAATTTTCTTGCTCATGTATGGTTTGTTTTCCCCTATTTCCCCCACACCTGTGTGTGTGTGTGTGTGTGTGTGTGTGTGTGTGTGTGTGTGTGTGTGTGTGTGTGTGTGTGTGTGTGTGTGTGTGTGTGTGTGTGTGTGTGTGTGTGTGTGTGTGTGTGTGTGTGTGTGGTAACATGTCTGCCTTCTCTTTCAACGGACAGTACCTTGCCTAAATGGACTAGCATTCTACTGGTCTCGGCACCAAAGACTGATCTCTTTAATGGACACTCTAATGGTCCATGTTCTCTCCACCCCCCTGTAAACCCAGATGGTATCATTGGTTATGCTATCATCGTTATTTAGTGTAGTATGTGGAATGTATAGGTAATGAGCTGCTATGTATCGACTGGCTTTCACTTCCCATAGCTGTGAGTTAGAGGATTTAACATTACCCTCCGCCCGCCCCCCCCCCCCCCCCCCCCCCACCTGCTTTCTTTACATTTGTGTTGTAGTTTTGATAAATGGATACCATAGAAGTAGGTTTAGTGTGATCCTAGAGCATATTGAATCGTATTCATTCATGCGAGTGCCTCTGTATAATGGCTTTGTTGTTTTTGAAGTGATTTTGTTAAAACTGCTGTAATCGAAGAATGGAGGTTTTTTAGCTTAGTTTTTATTCGGTTTCTTTATTTTGGTGAGCTTGTGTGGTTTTGTGTGTGCAAGCATATAGCGTCAGTATTTCCTCATGAAATAATGTTTGGGTTCTGTAATTGTGTTGTACTTTTAATTTTTTTGAGTTTTACTCTGAAGACATAGCTTTTTGTATTTTTGTTCTTGTTATTGAGCTGTATTTACAACAGTTTTGTACTGTACAACTAGTGCCTTCTTCAACCGACCGGTTCACCGATTTGCGTCTTTGCATCCATTTTAAAGAAGCGGTGCTTTGGGGATCGGTGGGGTGTGTTCTCTCTCTCTCTGGGGTTTCACTTGTGTTATTAATCAGATTACTCACCACTCAACCCAAAGTCCTTTTCTTGTTTTAGCGGACCAGGGCGTTCCAAACAAGTTGCTCGTTTTCTACGTAATCCTAAGAAAGTACAAGTCAGGGAATGTTTGTTGTGTGCGCTCCAGAACTACACCAATGACGCCATGCAGTACTACACACAGGACCTATATCTATATTACACACAGATGCAAAGCTTTACTCACATGCTGTGAATGTACTTGTGGGGACTGTTAGGTTTAGTATATGTGACGTATCATAGTTTGATGTCTTTGCGGTGGCCACACCAAGATCTTGGTTTTGTTTTGGAGTGTTTCTCCTGAATATCGGTAGGATTCTTGTATGCAGCTGTTTGCCATTGCTCCAGTGTTTCTCTTGTGCTTTTTGTTTTGCATTGGGCTTTATCGATTGCAGTTGTGCTTACTTTATATAATGTATGACGATGTTATCCGTTTGTTGAGTGGCTTAAGTCGAGGTTGTGTGTACTTGTCGAGGACGCTATTTTCGTCAATCCCTGAATTAGGAAAGAAATGAGCGGTGCGCTGCAGGGAGTGTGCACGGAAAATATCAACTATTAGAATGCAATCTAAAATAGGAATGGAGTGGGCATGTGCTCCGGGCTTTTCCCTTTTTTAAATGTATTGATCGACTAAACGGGGGAGCAGGTTCTGTTTATGGCACTCGTGTATTGTATACCCGTCTAGGTAATCCAGTGTGGGCTTTTGTTTTTGTTGTTGTTGTGTGTTTTTGGTGAGTATTCTTGTACCCACCAGCTCAGCAGACATGTGCACGGCCACACCGTCAGGTCGGTGATGGACGGCGCCGTAATCCCCAACTCTTTGGACTGATTGCTCAGGATCACTCCGGAAACGACCCTGGCTCCCCACCGCCCCCCCCCCCCCCCCCCCCCCCCCTTGGCCTCGCGCTGAGAGTTGAGTCATCATTCACTGTCGGGTCCGATCGTCCCTAAACGCATCACGGAGCCGAGTCCAAAGCAGAGCACATTGTGTCCCGTAGCGTGGAAGATTTGCATAACCGAATAACGCCGGACGGTTCCGGTCAACAGGAACACGGATCCAGTTGAGTGATTGAGTGCCTTTTAAAAAAAAATAATACATAAACAAAATAGGCAATGTCGACATCTCCCTGATTTACGAATATCTGTTCTAGCATATGGCAAAACCGAAAGAGTTGGTGCGCTAAATGGGATTGAAGTCATTTGAATCAATGTTTAAGAGATTAGGCTAGAGTTGACTTTATTTAACAGTGATAGGATCCCAAAATAGTCTGCAGGCTTGCTGTTTCTGGGTTCTAAGTTTTTACTAATGACTTATCATTGGGCACTGGGCAATTGTATGTTATTTGATCCTTATGACACTCAAGTAGAGGTTTGTAATTAATGGGTTCAAGTTTTGTATACTCAAATCATCAAGTATGTAGATGTGATTTCTTAATTTAATTTTGAACTGTTACTGCTTAAAAATGTGTTTGTAGATTGTGTGGCTTTATGATTTCAACGTTTTGATTTTTATTTTATTTTTTTCATTTTAATGCTACACTAGTTTGACATGTAGCAACTGCACTGTGCAATATACAACATGACTGGGAAAATAATTATTGTTTGGATGTATTGTGTCTTACTAGTGTTTGGTCATTTTCTTCTCTCCACCTGACCCTCTAGTTCTCTAGTGAGTTTCAGTGTGACCTGGCCTTATGTACTTTGTCACAACAAGCGGGTCCTTCTTGGTGACTCTTAATGGTGATTGTCAAAAAAATGAATTGATGGTGTACGATGTCAAGATTAACTTTGAATAAAAAAAGATATTTTGCTTCAGTTGATATTGTCTGCTTGTATTTTTTTTCCTTTTTTAATTTAATTGTGAGATAGATGAACACTGGAAATGATCCACGCAAGCATAAGATTGAATTTGACTCGAATCAACCAGCGGCAGAGGCTTAGGGTTAAAGCGTCCTTCATTGTATTGCAAAGCAATGGTTGGAATATTTGCCTCCTTTTTAAATTAGCTCCTTGTTACCAGAATAAAACCACTGAGGAGGCTTCAAAACCTCCTGCTCCTATGTTTCATGGCTCTGGGTTTAATTCAGCCCAGCTGCCTCCATCACCCACCAGGGGCCGCCTGGTTTCTGCGAGGACTCTGGTCTCCACATGAGAGCTGAGGGCAGACCGGCGTCATCCCTGCCTCAGTATCTGTATTCTGACGGCAGGCCGGGGGGATGCGGAGGGAGGATAACACACACACACACACACAGCCTCGCCTCACACCGCCCAGATGTGCGGCTGAGGAAACCGCTGGACTGGACTGGGTGTCTGGAGGAATTGGGAGTAGTTCATCGATTTGACGCACGCACGCACACGCACTGCTGGTGTCAGTAGCGATGAGGAGCGCCTTCCCGCCGCATTAGGGGAGCGCACAGGATAACAGACACAAGCTGTCATTTTTTTATTATTGTATTTTTGGGCTTTTTAATGGACTCTCGCTTCATGGGGACATCGCCGCGCCTCCACACTGGGAGCGGGTTGACGATCAGATGCGTTTCGCCAGAGCATCGTCGTTAGAGCATTTCGCCTCGGAGTTAATTGGTTGAGCCATGGTGGGGGGGGGGAAGAAGAACCAGCAGCAGAACCGGGTCTGGGACGCAGCCACCGGGTCGCTGGTCGAAAAGAACCGGCGGCGCCACGGACGGCCCGCCGGCCAGGTGCGTCCTGACCGTGTGGACCCTGGTGGTGCTGATGGTGGTGGTGGTGCACGGTTCCCTGGCTGCGGACGGTAAGACCCCCCCCCCCCCCCCCCCCCCCCACACACACACACACACACATAACACACACACACACACACGCGCTTCCCATACCGCAAGGCTGGCCCTGTTCGGTATCATCTTTACCATAAGCCATAAACAAGATATCTGCCGTGCACTTTGACCTGCAATTGAGGGGGGGGGGGGGGGGGTTGCTTACTGAGATCGCCCCCCCCCCCCCCCTCTGTCTTGACACCAAGACAGGGTTGAAACCAAGCCCTCCATTCCCGAATCAGCAGCCTATAGCGTTAATGGAGATTGAAGTTCCCATTGTGTTCACTGATGCGTTCACTGACCTTTCTTCATTAAAACTTAAGAGCACAACACGTGCTCTGTGTGTGTGTGTGTGTGTGTGTGTGTGTGGGGGGGGGCTCCGTGCGCGTCGGTGTTGGGAACACGGTGTTCGCGCGGCTCTCCTGCAGGAGGATGCGCACGTCGCCGAGGTCAGTCACCTTGGGGTGCAGGGTCCCTAGGGTGGTGGGGTGGGGGGTGGGGGGAGACATTTCCTAGTCAATATCAACACATTATTCATGTGGCCACTTGCTTGGGGAGGACGAAAATAGACGCGCGTCTCTCCAGTTGTCATTGTCTGAGGTGTGCTTCAGTACTCACACCCTATAAACCAAGAAGACATCACACCCACACCTCCAGCAATAACAGCAGAACTACTAGCACTAATATTAATATAACTGGTATTATTGCTGCACATTATTCTATAACATTATTCAAGAATTCAGGTATTGCATGGATATTATTATGCATCTAAAGGGTCTGTATATTTGGCCCAGTGCAATGTGAGTGGTGGTAAATATGTTGTGTTGGCCCCTTGTTCCCCTCCTCACGGTATGAGGGCCGGTCCCAGGCGTGTCTCTGAACACTGACAACAACAGCAGCAGCACTAAGATCCCAGCTCTCATTCACTTCTTAGTATTGGCATACACCGAGGTCATAACAAGGTTTGATTCAATAGCTTTGTTCCCAACGGGCAGACGTCTCCAGCTTTTAGGGAAAGAGACGTATAGCCTATGACTTGCCTTTCGATGGAACTTGGTAAATAGGAGATGTCTGAATACATACTTTTATTAGGATTCATTTCAATATTAATGATGTTTGATTTATTGATGTTTTAACCATATTGCTAGACCTTAGAATGACATGATCAACGTAACATTGGAGTTTGTATTTATACAGTGATTGCAGTTCAACAGTGAACTAGATGACTACATCCTGATGAAAGGTTTCTTTAGAGACGTGTAACCGTGCAGATGTTTCAGTTGAATCTGACAGCCAATAGCAGCGGCAGCAGGATCCTGAGGCGGGATGCGGATGGTAAACAGCTGGACGCAGACTCATTCCCTCTTAATTAGGCCGACTAGTTGTCCTGCTTGGCTGGTTTGTTTCTTAATGACTGGCTTGCCTGCCTGCTTGCTGATTGGCTGACTGCCTGTTTGCTGACTGGCTGGCTGCCGCAGTGGTTAACAGGCTGAGTCTGATTGGCTCGTGTGCTTTCAGCACCTGCTGGCTTGCGTGTGACTAAGAACAGTCAAATAATGCAAGTCATTGTCCGAACCTCCGTCACATTTGAAGTATGGTTCAAGAAATACCTGCTTAATTCACCCACAATGCACTGCTGCCATTCAAACAGGGTTTTAAGGACTTATTTGCTAACTTGACCATAATCAGCACAAATATTTGAATGAGGTACAGAACTGGGACAGTGATGCTTGGTAGATAACCTTGTTTAATATCAGCAGGTTTCCTACACAGGATATTTCTACTTATATCCGGTTTCTGTAGCAAATAAAAACAAGTATGGTCAGTGACTCAAGCGTTCAGCCATCTTAAACATCTCCAAGAGCTGTTTTTCTTCTCTGCTGTCTCTTCACCATTCATAAAATAAGAGGGTTCTGTAGTCTAGTGACACGCTTTATAGTGATAGTTGAGTCCATGTGTGTGTGTGTGTTTGCATATAGTGTGTGTGTGTTTGCATACTGTGTGTGTGTGCAAACTGTGTGTGTTTGTGTGCATACTGTGTGTGTGCGTACTGTGTGTGTTTGTGTGCATACTGTGTGTGTGTGTATGTGTGTGTGCGTGCACATGCGTGTGTGTTTATAACTGCACATGTAATGGTCAAGTGTCTTCTTTAAAATCATCTATCATGTTTCTCATCCAATAGCTGTATCCTACTGGACTGTGTTACCATGGGAACAGCTCTGCAGTCAGCGCTGTTTCTCGTCTTGCCTTTGTTCTCGCCAATCAGGTATTAAAATAGCACGGGAACGAGTGTCAGGTTGGAGTCACTTGCTTAATAATCAGTGTCAGAGACTGGCACACTGGGTCAGAGGCTGTGGCGCCGGCTGGGCGTCAATGAAAGGCTTTTCTATATGTTTGGGGTTTTGACGCAGCTCAGCTCAAACCTGTGATGTGCTGCTGCTTAAGTGCTTATGATTAATGATTAAGTGTTTTTCAGATTTGCTCACCTTTTTAATTACATTATTCATTAACATGGAATGAATTGATTTTGTTGCTTTGCATCAGCATGATGATATTTTATTGGCTTCACAATTGCTTGAAATCACGTTGTTTGTTTGTTCATAGTGTAGTTACTTAAGCCGATACCATGACAGATCCATACATAATGTAGACCAATACAATGGACATATCTCTACTATACTCTGTACTACAGTATATAACCTAACTGGCTGAATAATCCTAAATCTAACACCATGGTCCTCAGTCACCAGTCGCTCTTTGTCATACAAATAAAATCCCTCTTGAGAGAACCGTCAGGGCTAGTAAGGGAATGATGTCATAGCTTGATCGATAACCACAGTGTATGACCTGATCAACAATGCTGATCTATAACTGGTTCACTGTATCCATGCAGACTGGAGCGGTTGCTATAGTGGCCGCAGTCACTGCTCTTTGGAAAAATTCCTCATCTGTATTTGCCAAGGTACATTTCTTGGTAGATTTTTCTCTCTTTTTTGGGATGTATTCATCCTTGTCTAGCAGGCAACAGTGTTCACATGCATGTTCAACTATCAGGTTGCAAACCAGGTCAACAGAGTGTCTTTGACTCCCTTTAAACTTTGCATTCATTAATAAATCAGGCTATAAATCACCAAAATGCATTAGATTAGATTCAATTTTGTATATCAAAAAGTAAGACAAAAATTGTCTCTTGTTCGCTTTTGGTGGACTGCTAGAGGGAGGGAGACAAAAGTTCAAAAAACAGTTCTGCCATCAGTTGTATTCCTAGTCAAATATTGACTATGTGGTCATTCTGTGAGTTGAACGTAGAAATGCAGATTAGTGGTATAGCGTTATGTGAGAGTGAACGGATAAAAATGTTTGCATAAAGGTGAAGTCCTACTTTAGAGCTTGCATGAGCTTCCAAATTATATGAAAATAAAGGCTGAAAGTTTAACCGTGAGGAATTTTACCCTGTTAGGTGTAAAATGTGTATCTAGATTTGCACTTAACATCAGAGATGGGGTACATTCTATAATGCTGTGATGATGAAGTGAACCACTGAGTTTGTGTTTAATTCACGCAGCTGTTAACCCCGTGGCAACCTGCTCAACTGAATGTTAACTTCCAGCCATTTATTTTCTTATTTTCTTTTGTTCGTTGTTCGTTGGCTCGTTCTTTCTTTCTTTCTTTCTTTCTTTCTTTCTTTCTCTCTCTCTCTCTCTCTCTCTCTCTCTCTCTCTCTCTCTCTCTCTCTCTGTCTTTGTTTATTTATTTCCTTGCTCTCACAAATACATTGATACATTGAATTGACCATCAAGAAAATACCCAATATTTATTAATGTGTATCTATTACGTGATGGTCTGCATGCTTGAGCAGGCGCTGTTTCCACGTGGTCCTAGTGCTTCAATCAAACGTTAGTTTTGGGACTGTAAAAAGTGGGGGGGTCCAATACTGCCTTCTGAAAAAGTGTGTGTGTGTGTGGGGGGGGGGGACATAATTGGACATAATTGGACACAAATTACACCCCAGCCAATGAGTAGGCCCTGTTCACAATCACAGGTGTCCCTCATCACTAACTATGGGTCTACTCCTTTTAATGGACCAGGACGCGGGTAGTAGACTAAACTAGTGGAGATGAGTCTGCTCCCGGTGTCCTGGTACATGAAAGCAGCAGACCCATAAATAGTGTTATGACTGACACCTGTGTTTGTCCTACGACGGCGCCTCTGTGAGGCGGGTCTGTTACTTATGTGGGATTAATATGGTGCAAAAGCACTTCTAGAGGATGATCCTCATTCCTGTTGGCTTTGCATCCCATTTCACCTCACGTGACAGCGGTAACAAACAGCTGCTGTTGACGGTAATGCTTCTGGGAGGTGTTTTTTTCCTGCGTGTGTGTGAGGAGGAGGAGGAGGAGGAGGAGGGGGGGGGGTGGTCTGCGTCTCAACTGCGCATGTTTATCTGCTTGCCGTTTGGCCAGAGCTGTGATTTGTGGCTCTCTGGTTGGCTGCGTCTCTCCACACTGCTTTGATCCATCCTTAATGATGTTGTCCTGGCGGTGTCCTTCACAGAAAACAACCAAATAAATACAAATAGAATTGTAACATTTCCAATAAGAATTCAGCCTGGGGATCGGTTGCCCATTCGTAGTAGCAATGGCTGACAATAAGTGACAAGTTTACAGTAAAGTGGTGAGAATAGGTTGGATCCAAACTGACACTTCCATGTTTTCCATGTTCTGTTTTTGTGGGGTGCACCTGTCATCCAGTGGCTCTTCTTTTTGTTTTTGTGTTTAACAGGTTGTTGTTCCCAATTTGGTGAAATAAGTTTTTGTTACATTTAAAATAAATTATTTAAATTTGACCATATGGCCTTAGTGTGGTACATTCTTAAAGAAATATGGTGATTATATCACACATACCATGTAGCCTATCTTTTTAAAGATGTATCTTTTCACGGCATAAAACCAATGATCTGTTGATCTTTACCAATCAAGACTCGATAGTCTAACAATGGCGGAGCCGTCAGTGCTAAGAAAAAATAACAAAATGTTTGTTAATGTTCGAATCATGAACCTAAAAATCGAAATTCAAATCTAATTGTGGATTTGGAGAATCGTGACACCCCTAGTAAGTAATGTACTAACTTCATTTTCAACTTCTTCTGCTTCACTGTGGGGGCCGAACTATGTTGTGTAAAAAGAGTTAATGGAAGTCTCCTTGTTACCATGGTAATGGACCGGACTTCACAAGATAAACGTTTTGGTAGCCACTAGCCAGTCCATACACCCTCATCATTATTATGGGGGAGTAATTATGGATGTCTCTCTCTCTCTGTTGTTATTGCCATGTCTGTCTCAGCTACACACACAAACACACACGCACACACACACACACACACACACACACACACACACACACACACACACACACACACACACACACACACACACACACACACACACACACACGCCCAATGCGCCTGCAGGGGGTATATCTCAAAGTCTCCTGTCTCTGAACATACCTTCACAGGAGGAGTACGCAGATGCATGAGCGGTGTTTAACACGGTGTCCTGTCTCATTTCCGTAACACACAGTCGCACTCAACCGCTAATCATCTTTTTCTGGAGGCGTGTGTGTGTGTGTGTGTGTGTGTGTGTGTGTGTATGTGTAGCTGAGACAGACATGGCAATAACGAGAGAGAGCGAGAGAGAGAGACTCTCTAAGATGAAGATGGTAAATATCGTGTATTAATTGTATTATGCATGGCAGGGTCTGATTGCTAGCCATGTGGGAAGGATGAATCACTGTTGGATAATTAGATTTTTAATCCCAATTAGCCACAGTTCATACTTCCCAATACGTCTTTGGGGGATGCTACTAGAATACATGGTTCCTCTTTGGTTTTGGATCATTTGATGTGGCGTTTACAGTGCTAACGTCAGTCATCATTGTCTTGTCACGTGTCACGCTAGTGGTGGCGTATTACAGTTTTTCTCCATTGTGTACACACAAAAAACGGAGCTATGCAGACAATTCTGAAAACTTGAAGTTCATGTCTCAACAGTACAACTCCAGTCTGCTCAACTCTAAGCACAAGTCCATTGTTTTCACTCGTATAGAAATGCTATCACTTTTTTGCAAAACTCTAAGCGCAAATCGCATCATTTAGCGCACTTTGTTCACCTGGAAAACACTGGCCGTCAATATGCCACACCTAATTACCAAGTAACCTCACTCACTTCTCACCTGTTCAAACTCAATTGGCAAAACACTTCAATCATGTCAGAGCATAAAAGAGGCCCCAGGTGACCTCTAGTGTGTTGGGGGAAAAAATGGAGTAACTTGGAGAACAGAGAGAAAGAGCAAGAGGAGGAGGACGAGGAAGAAGGGCCTACGAAAACCTTTTTTTTTGCAGTCAGTTCAGTCAGCTGAACATTTTACTGTATTACAGTAACACATACAGTAAATATTTGCTTTGTTACCTTTTAGTGTGTGCACTGATTTCATCATTACATCCCCTGAAAGACAGTATATATTAGAGATGGGCATAGATTAAAATATTTAAAATATAAAATATGTGATTGCTACCTAAATAATGGCTTATATTACCAAAATAATGACTTATATTACCTAAATAATGACTTATATTACCTAAATAATGACTAAAAGTGGGTCTGCGCGATTGTTGAGCGGGGGGGGGTGCTACCGGAGCTTTTTGTTGAACAGGAGATGCTACCAGAGCCTTCAGTTGCCGAATTGTTGGGGGGGGGGGGGGGGGGGGGGCGGGTGCTACCGGAGGATTTTGGTTCGCGATAATATTGGCGATAAAAATATTATGGGTTGTGAGTTTAGCCCATTGGATAGACAAATGTGCATTGTATCCTATTCTGATACGATTGTGTCAATGCAATAATTATATGATATAGTCACAGTATTGTATTACAACTTATTACAGTAAACCCTAAACTTCAAAAAAGGAGAAAAATGAAACAATTTCTACACAAGTTTATACATTTGAATATGTAACATGGCATCATGAAGCCAAAACATATATAACAGTATTTTGATGGTAGTGTTTTAAATGTATAACACCAGTGTTTAATTGATGCTCTGTAAGTGATATTCATACGGTAGCTGTGTTTATCATTTTGGTGGAAAGAATCAGTTTTGAGAAGAGAGCACATGGTTTTGAGTCCAATGTTTCATTTCGTGTGTCTAGCGGTGTCTACCTGCCCAGCAGACGGTCGGCCAGCAGCACTCCTCTCTATAGAGCCAGCGTTTGGTCAATATTTCTACACATTAGGCAAAGTAGCCTGCTCTAAACAATAGCCTAACTAAAGTGCAATTAAACTGGATACGTCTCACATTACAAAATGTTTAGAATGGATAAAACATTAAAATGGCTGTTTAAAAGTGAAACCTGCTAGCTCTACAACAGGAAAAACTGGTAATAAACTGCGTGGCCAGTGGAGCTCCAGCGTGAATACACATACTGTATACAGGTGACTTTTCATATGTGGACATTGGTGAAACTATCACAGACTTAAACAAAAAACCAAACAAGTACACGAGTACTCGTTGAGATTTGGACCGTGTATTTAATGACAGTTTTCTGGTATTTATTGCCCCCTAGTACCTACGGCACCTTACAGGCCACCGTAGCTTCTCCTATGTCGTTGGAAAGGGGGAGGTGGGGGGGGGTGGGGGGGTATTCAGTTTGTTGTAATCTGCAACCGCTAGATCAGTAGCGTGCGGTGAGCCTCAATTTCAGTGGGGCGAAGCTACCCGTGTGGCCGACCACGCCCACAATATGTTTTTTAATGTGTATTTTTGAGCTACATTAATAGATGCTAACTAAACTAATTATGAACAAAAATACCGAACGTGCTTTGAAGCTTTGAACGTGTCAGCCGCAACACATGCATGATGTCGGGCGAATTAGTATGTGCAATGGAAACACCAACCAGGTCTGGAATCATCTTTAGCTCGAGCTGTATAATACAGTAACGAAGTGCATAGACCCCTTCTAGTGCAACGTCACAGAAATATGCGCACGCGTCTTGGGGTCAGAAAAACACCTACTCACATAGACTTCCACCAGAGCCTGTCGGGCCCGTTTGGTTGCAGTTCCACCAGAGCTCCACTGGGGGCGATCGCCTGTGAGTGCAGAATGAATGGGAGCAGATGGAGCTAGACGGCTAAATGTGTCTCTTTCACCTGATTCTCATTGAAAAAACTCCGATTTGATTGTAGTTCTTACAAGTTCAACATAGGTTATAGATCGAAAGTTGAATGAACGAGTACTTATGTCCTTTCGATTTCTTACAGGACGTGTTGTTATTGCCCATAACACACTAGCATTCTGCTAATGAACGCTGATTGGTCAGTGAAGGACTGATTACGACCAGAGATCTGCTTGATGGCATCTTGGCATCCGAAGCGGGACCAGAACGTTATGGTGGACAATTTCGCCCAAGTTCTTTTTTTTTTAACACAGCTTCTTTTGGTTGCTGGCACTTTTATCTGCGTATCGTTATGTATGTACTGCTGTGTTGTCGATGCCTTGAGGGAAAGGGAGAGGCTTGCCGTAAAGCAGTATCTCTGGTCGTAAGATGAGTATGACGTCATTGACATTTTAAAATACTTTTTTAAAGCAAATAAGTGACTCTAAAAAATCTAACACCCAGCAATGTGTAATTTCTTTGCATCCCCTTTCAAAAGCAACATTCAAATTACTAGACAAAAAATTATATCCTGAGAAAAGTGGAGTTTGAGGGGTATAGCTCCATAGACCACCATTCATTCTGCACTCGTCCTGTGAGCGCCCTCACATGGAACCAGAGGGGAACTGCAACAGTTCAGAACCCGGAAGTAAACCGAGAGTGGAACTTCTCTCCTTATTAGACATTCTCTGCTTCCACTAACGAAGTCCAAACAAAAAGTCTAAAATGCCGACCTGTAGCGCTGTTGGATGTGAACATAGGACCAGCAGTGGCGTTGACCAGATTAGGACATTGTCCACTGGTTTAAGAATAAATAAATAAACTTACCCCGCCATGCAGGTGCAGTTAGCCGTGTGAACGTAGCACTTCTCCTTGTTGTCGATCACCCATGCGTTGTACAACCATGTCTTCTTCCCTTGACGCTAATTAACCCAATCTATAATGGAAGCTGGGTCTGGCAAACTATCGCCGTCAGCCAATACCAATTTGTTGAGATATTATTCCCGGTCCTTAATCGGCAACGAGAGAGCATATTCGGAAATATTCTGAGGAGAATCGTTGACAGCCATGTACTTCACTTTGTTTTCTGACCCCATTAGGCGCGAAAAGACGTGTGCGCATTCTCGTGGCTTGGAATGTTTACAAACAATGAAAGGGTCTATCGGCGGAGTAATTCTAGTTGAGCATGGGGCGGATAAGTTGACGACCATATAGGACTCTATTAGCGCGGGCTGAAATCCCTATTGCAGCCTGCAGGGTTACGTGATGAACATACGGAGGAGCGCGACCGTTGAGTTGAACCGCCCCAACATTGAAAGATTACGCTCAAGTAGAATTGCCACCATCCAAAACTTGATGTCAACGTACCAAAAATAGTGTAAAGGTCTACAGAAACTATAGATAGTTAATGTGATGCAAATATTATTAGAAATAGATTCATGGAGCCGGAGCAAGGATTTTTGGAGGAACTATTTTTTTGGGAGCCTGCTCTTGCAAGTAGGTGGTTCGTCGCCCCACCTGCCCACATGAGCCGCACGCTACTGCGCTAGATGCCACTAGATTTTACACACTGTACCTTTAAATCAGCTTTCTGTGTGTGACAACCAGCCAACTGTTGATCATGTAATTGACTATGTAATTAATCAACTAGTTTGAGCAGCATTTTTTTAGCCTGGCAAGCCAGGCTAAAAAAATGAGATCAGAGCAACGAAGAAGGTGACGTAGTCAGAGAGACGGAAATTAGTCCATGGGGAAATGTTCCGTATGGTGGATTGTGGAAGAATAGTGAAATAAAATGTTAAATTCAAGTCTTGAAGAGTTGCGGCCAAAGCCGAGTCGAAAGACAACCGTTCGCCAGCAGCAGCAGCCATTGTTTACCTCTAACACAGAACCGTCGCAACTCTATCGTCATGGTACCCCGGCTTCCGACTCCGCCCCTCATGCTGTGATTGGTCTGACAGATTTTCTGTTTCCAGCACAGAAAGCCGATGGAGCAGTGCTAGACCCCCCTGGCTGCAAATTAAATTTGCTGCCGCTAGGGGCGTCTAGATTTCTAGGCTAGCATTTTTTAATTCTAAACAGAAATGTTGTGCCATGCAGATTAATAAGATACTATACTATACTCCAGTGACTCACCTACAACAATTCATACTTTAACATTATCAGCTTAGACATTAGACCACCCTCTGTTCTCCAGTTGAGGTAAGCCTTAAAAAACTCAACCAATCACAGCTCTGTCTGTTCTCCAGTTGAGGTAGGCTTTGAGAAACTCAACCAATCACAGCTTTCTGTAGTTGTCCCCACCTTGATGATGCCATCATGCAATGGAAGCAGGTTGTTTTTGACCTCCTGGGGGCCCTAAGCCACATTCTGCCACATCCGCCCACAGACGACTTATCGAACCCCTTAATTAATTCTGAAATATTGCAGAATATATATATATATATATATATATATATATATATATATATATATATATATATATATATATATATATATATATTATATTCCGCCAGAAAATGTTATCCATCCTCTTCCAATTCCCTACCAAAACCATTGTGGCTCCTAAAGGCTAAACAATGTAGGGAGGTCTGGGGGAGTCGTCCCCCAGGATAATCTTTTGCATAATTGTTGCACAAAAGCTCCCATTTGAACACATTTTGAGATTGATCTAAGGATCAAAATCACTGAACAATTAAAAAATGGGGGCTTAGGGCCCCTAAGCCATCGCTTATACGGCTTATAGCTAGAAACAGCCCTTTTTGGAAGTGCTATTATCATGGCACTGGCACGTTTTGTACACATCATTAACACCTAATCCAAACATCTTCACCATGGAAAAAAAGATTGTAGTGTGTCAACTTGTCCCTTAAATAACATCCTGCTGACTGTACTGACGAGGAAAAAGTACAAGCCAAAATTACAATTGCTAGAGTGCAAATGGTAGGAAGTCATGTTTTCATAAATAACATGGTGTCATTAAGCGGGTGCCCATAGAAGGTTGTTTGGAAAAGCCTGCAGAGATATAATAGACGCATCTCAAAGCAGCAAAGATGTCTGCCACCCGGGGGAGAATGAAAAAAGAAGGCATATCGTATGAGGAAGACAACTGGAAATATGAAAAATTCAAATGCACTCAATGCTCACCGAGAGACAGAGTGTGGGAGAGAGAGAGGTGCAGAGAGAGTGAGTGAGAGGAGGGGAGAGACAGAGAGAGAGAGAGAGAGAGGAGGAGGAAGAGGTACAAATAGAGATATAGGGAGAGGGGTGGAGGAGGAAGAGGAAAGTGAGACAGGTGAGAGAGGGGAAGAGAGAGGAGGGAGAGTAAAGAGAGAGAATGAGGGAGAGTGAGGGAGGGGGTGAGAGGGATAGGGGGAGAGAGGTGCAACGAGAATGGAGATGGGGGGGAGGAAGAGATTGTGGGAGAAAGATCATGGGAGAAAGAGAGATACGGGGAGGCAAATGGGAGGGAGTGAGAGAGGTGGGAGAGAGAGAGAGATTGAGAAACAAGGATTTATACTCACTCCAGCCTTCCACTCACCATGTTTTATTGCAGCTACCCCCCCCCCCCCCCCCACACACACACACACACACACCACCCTCTTCACACACACCATCACTCATCAACCAGTATACAGTAGTGTGTGTATGTGTCTATGCGTGTAGTGTGCTCTTGGTTTAGTGTGCAGTATTGTTTTGTGTCTGATCGTGTCTTCCCAGGAGTGTGGCACGTGTGTGTGTGTGTGTGTGTGACATGGCCTTGAGGACAAACTGTGTGTGTGTGTGTGTGTGTGTGTGTGTGTGTGTGTGTGTACTAGTAGTCCTTCACATTGATCAGCATGTCATTCTCCCTCCCACTGCATTCTAAAGGTCAAGGAGAATATGTTAGATTGGACCCTATGTTTGTCATTGCGGTGTGGCCAGGCTATTCCCTTTAGCAGGCTGCGTGTCCATCCAGTCTGACCACACAGGCAGGGTCAAGCTGCAACACTGCGCTGTGTAACACAGCTGATGAATAATTATATTCTCCATCACGCACCTGAGCCGCTGAGCAACCATCACCACCCTCACCGCCACAATGATCACCACCATTGTTGTAGTTGCTATAGTTACGAAGCACTGTGAAAAAGAAGCATTGTGAAAAAGAAAAACATTTTTAACCATTGAAAGTAAAAGGTGTGTTTGTGAGTGGTCAATGTTACTGTGTGTGCGTTTGTGAAAGATTTATCATCATGAGATTTATCAGATTAATGCCTGTGATGATTTTTTACAGTAGGCCTAATGACCACATCACACTCCGTATAATCACACCATATGCTGCATATTGTACACACACACACACACACACACACACACACACACACACACACACACACACACACACACACACACACACACACACACACACACACACAGAAACACTCCTGAATGACCCCCCCCCCATCTTGTTGATTGGCTGAGGGTTATGAGTGAGCTATGACCGATCAGCACGTCGCCCTCCAAGCTAGTTAGCGTTAGCTAAGGAAGTGGCCGGACCAGAGACACACTCAATGATAGAATATATGTTCTCACGTAATAAAAAAATCAAGGACAGCATGTAAGAGAAGACGCGATCCAAGCAAGGATATGAAAAGTGATCCATGCATGAACTCCATACTGGATTGGAGAAGAGCGAGGTAGAGATCCCACTTTGTGACGCCTGGGTTGAATACTATCAGACACCATGTCCATTTGTTTTTTTTCTCAATAACGGCCTTAGAGAGGAAGAAAAAACAAACACGATGTCGAGTTGACTACTCTGTGATCATCGTGGAGATACTCTCGGGAGACGCGAGGGGTTGATGCTAGAACCAGAGGTCATCTGATTTGCTAAAGTTCACATTCTGCCTCATGGTACCCAGCCTCAGCAGCTGTTGGTTTGTTGTTGCTGTGGTGGCTTTATCGCCCCAAGCAGGTCCTCTGACCTCTGTACTCTGCATGAATTATGTTGCCAATGTCATTCCTGCTCTGACATATGCTTGCTTTGCAGTGTTTTAGACCAGAAAACAACCCAATGTAAAAACAACATGTATGCATATTATTGTTAATTACATTCTATTCTACTCCAGTCTGTGTATTCTCCATGTCTCCTTTAATGGTTGGTTACTTGTTAGTTACACGACACAGGGACACTGAGGATCAGTGAAGACTGAAATAGCCAAACTCCTTTATAACCCACAGAGATCCGTTCAAGCAAATACAGCCAGACACCAGCCATCTCTCCTCGAACTACACACACACACACACACTAACAACACACACACTAACAATAACACACACACACACACACACACACACACACACACACACAAACTAGCACACACACACACACACACACACACACACACACACACACACACACACACACACACACACACACACTAACAATAACACACACATATATACACACACACACACACACACACATTTTGTAAATAAAATATATTGATTTTAAGCAGGTGATGTAATCATTTCTCATCTCCTTTGTTTCACATCTAATGGGCTGTGTGAGAAACGCATGTGTGTGAGTGGATTTGCCTGAGTGGATCAGTCTGTGTGTGTGTGTGTGTGTGTGCGATGCTTCAATCTCCATTAAGCGGGTTGAATTGTAAAATCGTTCACCATGACTTACCTGGATTGAAAACAACACATTGTTTTAGTTAATGCACATCAATCTCTTTTGACCGATCCAAGATGGCAAAACGTATGTGTTTCTGATATTTTTGAGGTGAATACATATTTTTACACCTGCACATAGTAGTATACATTTTTGTAATTCAATGACAAGGGCTACAGGTCAACACCACGCTTAAAAAGAGGTACAATAGCAGGAGTGCAGCACAACCACTGTAGTTACTTCTAGACACTTCACACACTGTACTGTAACACATTAGTATGTTTAAATTGGGTCAGCCATCCAGTTGTTCAGGGAAGATCTCACTTTCAAGTGCTCCTCCAAGAACCTGAGGGAATGGAGATTACCAGGCAGACCGAGACATCAATACCAGGCACTGTTCATTTGCAGATGGCAGAGGGCAATTCCTGCCACGGCCCCTGAGAAGTATTTTCACCTAGATTCAGCCACTTGGAGCCGGTGGGACATCACAGGTGCCTGGAAACAGCGTTGGGTCGAACACTCTGACCGCCCTGATGTTGTGCTACAGAGTAAATCCGCATGACCGGGGAGATAGCCATGATGATGTAGTCAGCAAAGGTTCGCTGGTCGCCAATGAGGTCACCGATGATTACTCCCAAGGTTTTTAGCTGATGCGGGCAGGCAGCGCTATCGACAGAGGCCTGAGAAGGAAGGCTTTGCGGTGTAGAATCGATGGGATTATTCCCTGGGATTGAATGAGTGTAATTGGAGGTGGTGGTGACCGCTGTGTTCTCGAGGGGTTAGGGTGGTAGAGATGGGTGTTGCCAGAGTAACCATACAACTGGATGATCGGCTGCGGTAGCCATTGTAAGATGTGATAGTAGTGCTGTCAGGATTTTGGTCCTAAATGTAGGCAGGGGTTGAGTTAAGAGCAGGAGGCAAAACAAATAAATGTACCAACTAATTACAAACCCAATCTCTCCTCATTTGTAACTAAATGAGAAATTTCAGAATTCAGACATTGTTATGCATAGAAAACCCATTTCAAAACGGTTGTATTTGAAATGAAACACATGCAACCTTGAATGAAGGTAGTCTGTAGCTTTGAAGATTATTATTCCCATGCAGCGACAGCAGGGTCAGGTGTGGTGGCGATGACGCGCTGCATGTATAAATTATACTCTATCCACTGTGGCCCGCGGCAAGGTCTTATTATTGTATACAACTTTATATGTAAAGTTACTCAACTTTATACATAAAGAAGAGCTTCAACTGAGTGTATCACACAGCATAGTGCTGTGCTACCAAGGTTGCGGTGGGTGTTATTTGCCTGTGTGTGTGTGTGTGTGTGTGTGTGTGTGTGTGTGTGTGTGTGTGTGTGAGTAACAGAGAAATCCATAGAAATCCATATATTGAAAAAACATGTACCACTGCTTGTATTTTTCTATGTGCTTTTGCATAGAAAATATTGACTGTGGCAACAGCTCTTTTTTTGCACACACAAGTACGCACGCAAGCACGCACAAATGCACACACACACACACATAATCCAACACTATTTCTGTGGCTACATGAATATGCCCACATTGTGTTTATGTTTATATTTAGGTGTGTGTGTGTGTGTGTGTGTGTGTGTAGCTCTGTGCGGCAAAGTGCCCAGCAGCCCAGGATGTCTCCCCAGTTTATGCTAGACTGGCTGACCTAGCGAGCGCCCTGAAGCTATAGTCACATGACTGCTGCCTTAGCCAGTCGCATGGGACCCTGCGACAGAGGAGCCATCCGACCGCCTTATGCCTGGTTGTGTTGCTGTGTTTGTGCATCTGTGTTTGTACGTCTCTGTTTGTGCATCGGCGTGCATGCAGAACTACAGTGACATCACAACTTTGTTTCTTTGTGGGTTTTTTTTCTTTTTTTGGTATGTAATTGCCGCTTCAGTGTGCCAGATAATAATAATGTTTGCTTTATTTTAGACTTTTATCTATTAAACTATTTACTCTATTAAACATTATTATTATGAAAAATTATGAGAAAAAGAAAATGTAATCCGGTACTTGACTTGACAGCGTTCAATGTTCTTGTTGTTCTATTTATACCAGCACTTCCTACATTATGGATTGAGTGCTGTCAAGTAGAATGCAGAAAGCAGCAGTTGTAAGAGTAATGGCCCATGTAATAGATTGATCAATTTCATATCATATTAGGCACGGTAGCGGACACATTGGTAACTTGATATGTCACTGTCTGTTTATGAACAAAAACTATGGAATGGGTACAGAGTGGAAAAAATTGAGTAAATCACAAATGGGTTCCCTCTTCCACAGACTAGTTTGTAATTGGCTATTAGATCAATTGATAAGGTTTGTAGCCACATATTATGAAACAAATGAAGCCAAATCATGGTCTTGTTTTAACACCAACTCTTCTCATATTGTCACTCTATTCTTCTCTATCTGTACTTCTCTGTCCTTTCCTTACCAATATTTTCAATTGGTAAAAAACGCGTAAACTATGCAACCCTGCAAGTGGCCGTGTGTATTCAGTGCAGGGCTGCAGCCATTAGTCGATTCATCGATTAGTCAATCGACAGAAAATCGAATCGATTTATCATTATATAAGTACAAATACCAAACATTTGCTGCTTGATGCTTTAGAAATTCAAATGTTTGGTTCATGCATCATTACAAAATTAATATTTTAGTTTTTCTTTAGGACTTTGAACTCAGGTAACTTTGAATTTGAAATGATTTATGATATTTTCTAGACTAAATGATGAATCAATTAACCGTAAAAAATATCATTAGCTTAATAGACTACTAAATTAGTCGTTAGCTGGAGCCCTAATTCAGTGAGCAGGGCGTTCAGTCGGTACTGAGCTGAAACGTGCATAAAGGAGCATCTGAGGCGAGCTAGTGATGTTGTTATTATTAGTAGCCCGGGCCTGAGACCCACTGACCCGTGGCATCAAACACAAGGCCACACTGGACCACTGCCTGCATCTTGCTGCCTCACAGCTGATGATTGCACAGCTGATTCAAATGTTTGAACTGGGTGTCTCCGGCGCATCATGTCACTTATTGTCAAAGTCAAAGTGTTTTATTTAGCAAATGCACAGTATGACACAGGGTCATTCTGAGCCGTAAAATGCTTAGAACATGGCAGCAACAACTACGTAGTAGGAGTAGGCATAGGCACATATGAAATGGTTTAATATGGAGCCATGGTCAGTGGGACGTCCTACGGCACACCCGATGTTGAGGACGGTGAACTGATATGGGGTCAGAACAGTCTCATTAATAATGAATGCACAGAGAAGGATTCACAAATGTATTTTGTGATTTATATATAAATTACTCTCTTCTCACAAATACATTTCAATGCACACACAAATGGATTTCGTTATGTATAAATGTAAAATAAATCCATAAACAAAAATAAGTTTCACAAACACATTTCTGATCCACACACAAATGTGTCTTGTTTAAAATAAATGTAATATAAATCCATAAATATATGAATTTTAAAAAAATATTTGCAATTTTCATCAAAAATGTATTTGGATGTTGTTACATTTATATACAAACTGTTAAACTTGAATTTACAAGACGCTTTTCATTTGTGAACTTGTTTGCATTTGTGTGTGAACTGGTCTGTATTTATTTGTGGATTTTTGAGACTCCCCTGACACGGCTGGATTCACAAATGCATTTTTTTCAACAAGGAACTTCCTGTAGCCAATCAGATGCCGCCTTAGTTTTCAGCCAATCACATGACTGCAGTCCAACGAGGGGTACCTCACCATGGCCAGAGCACAGCATTTTCTCTGCGCATTTTGCGTTACTTTTCGGTAAAATAAAAAAAAGAAAGATCCGGACTTGAGCTTTCTTCCACTTGAGTTCAGCCTCAACATGGCGTCTGGGAATGGCAATCACGATTTAAGTGACACTTGAATCGGCATTACCAGACGCTATGTTGAGGCTGAACTCTGTGCGTTCACATCAGAAGCGATCGATTGCGTGGATCCCAGGGAACACCGGCACTTTGGTTCCTACTGTACTTTTTTGGTTCCTACTGTACATCAAAATGTCGACTGAAAAGTTAATCGCGGTTGTGGCTGGGCACCCGCTGTTGTACGATCCAATACAATACCGTAATAATCAGCTTAAATATCATTTTTACAAGCACACGCACGAAGCGGGCCGCCTATTAACGGCATGGACCAAGCGGTTCTGGACCAGGAAGGAGACATGAACACTTTTAATAATCGTATTTACCGTATACCTGCACACAACTTTATTTAAAAGCAATCAAATGTAAAACATGTGTTTGTAGTATTGTGGTGTCCGGTGCGTGTGGATGTGCGGCTCCTCCGGCGGAGCGGTTCATGTTAATAGCGGAGTCCGGGAGGGTTCACCTTCACGGCGTAGTTACGAGGGATGTGCGACTATCGTTTATCAAACAAGCAAAACCGTCTCTGCAATATGGCCAAAGTGTGTGGAGTTCACTCTTTGATATGTACTAAAAGCATACGGCTCCTTTGTGTCTGCAAAATTGAATTGTACGTTATGAGCGACAAAAGCGAACAGAAATATTCGCAGCGAATCTTTATGAGCGTCTTTGCAGCGCAATTCGCTTCTGATGTGAACGCACAGTTACCGTCCGATAACTCTTCTTTTTTTTTTTTTTTTTTTTTACCGAAAAGTAACGCAAAATGCGCAGAGAAAATGCTGTGCGCTGGCCATGCTGAGGTACCCCTCGTGGGATTGTAGTCATGTGATTGGCTGAAAACTAAGGCGGCATCTGATTGGCTACAGAGAGTTCCTTGGTGAAAAAAATGCATTTGTGAATCCAGCCGTGTCAGGGGAGTCTCAAAAATCCACAAATAAATACAGACCAGTTCACACACAAATGCAAACAAGTTCACAAATGAAAAACGTCTTGTAAATTCAAGTTTAACAGTTTGTATATAAATGTAACAACATTCAAATACATTTTTGAAGAAAATATGTAATTAATATATTTATGGATTTATATTACATTTATTTAAAACAAGATACATTTGTGTGTGTGGATCAGAAATGTGTTTGTGAAACTTATTTTTGTTTATGGATTTATTTTACATTTATACATGCCGAAATCCATTTGTGTGTGCGTTGAAATGTATTTGTGAGAAGAGAGTAATTTATATATAAATCACAAAATACATTTGTGAATCCTTCTCTGTGCATTCATTATTTATGAGACTGTTCTGACCCCATAAACTGAAGCCATGTTGTCTTGTGGGGTTTCTACTCGGCCCTAGATGAGAGATGATTCACCCATTGGGGATAAGGAAGAGGTTGTTTTTCGTACCATTCACACATTTTGCAGATGGAAAGGTGAAAATAACCGTTCCGATGTGTCACAAATTGAACTGAACTGAGCTAGACTGTTTGGTGGAAATGAGGCTGATGCAAACAGAGAGACACGTTACAGCGTGGACAAGAGAAGGAGCCAAGTGGTCTAAACGTATAGCAAGATGAAAAAGATGAGGTATAAATAGCTATAGGGAAAGCAATCAACATAAGAATGAATATATGAATACATGAGTAACTACAGTAATGGTGGAATTTGTTTGACTCTGGCCAGAGTTTCAAAGGGATATATTTGCAGTTTGCTTTTTTAAATGGGACAATAAAATGACCAATCTTTATTCCAGTTACAATGAACATTTCCAGTTTCCGATTTGCTTTCAGTTGACCAATTCTATTACGCTGAAGTGGCCCTTCGGGTCTTGTAACAGAACATTGTTGTTTGCAGTGCTCTTAACATCCTCAATGCATTGAAATGGGTACAAACACAAGAGGACTTGAATACTAACTCATCCAGGATAGATAAACTCCTTCAGCCAAACACCATTGAAATGTGCCTTAAAAAAACAACCTAAATAATGTCATTAAAATATACCAATACTTACTTAGACATTAAACATTGCCTACTGATTTTGATCTGTGTACGTTTTTATTTTTGATGAAAACCTCAATTTCCCTTTTATTATTCTGCTTCTGTGGCCTTTGGTACTGGCTAATCCTCCCAATTCCTCTGCAATATTTTTTATTATGAGCGCATTTTTCCATTTATCCATAAGCCATTTCCACAATATGATGTGTTAAGCCTTTATATACCCTTTCATCTCCCTCGCTGCAAAATAATGCTCTAATCATAATCTGTCTAAAGCAAATAGCGCTTGTCTGATTATGAGATTTAATGTTCTGTAAACATTTCATTCTGCTGGCTTTTCACAGATTCTGGTTGAAAGCCAAAGTATTTCCCCTAATTGATTAGAGCTACATTTTATGACAATTATACATTGAATTTGTAAAAGTTCAAGCTAACGTCTGTTGTTAATAACGGGGTCACAAACACAGGATGTCGGTCCGTATGTTATATCTGTCTGTCTGGCTGTCTCTCTCGCTTTGAGTCAATCAATAGAGGGTTTGATGGCCACCACCCAGACCTGTCCTTTTTCATTCTTGTGCTCATGTAAACGCAGTCTTAAAAGCTACCGGGGTGGACTTCATCCCATAGATGTAATGCCTGTTAGTCATCATCATCTCTGTTACCTATCCATCATCCAGAATGCATTTCACTACTGGTTGTGTTCGCAGCAAACTGGATGGATGTCAAGCTGAGAACGGAGCCGCAAAACACAATGCTTTATTTACGCATTGCTTCTATTTTTGCCAGCGTCTTGCTGTGATTGCATTTTAAACCGACTCATTTGTCTCTTATACAACTGCTGAAGCCAAAGGCATTAATAATACACACAAATACAGCAAAGCACATACTAATACATAAAATACATAAATACAGTGGAAATACAGTGGAATTTGAGCAACTCATCATGGGAAATTATTAAAGACTGCTAGGTATTATTTAATCCTGCAAATAATGTATTCCCATACAAACAAAAACATACCAAATAGTGTAAAATAGGGAATTCGTGGCCTTGGTTTCATCAAAAGCTCATTGGTTGGGTATGGGAGCTGGATAACTATAAGGAGCGCTGGACTAGTGCTGCACTGCACTGTAGCAGACACAAAACTGTCTACTGACATTGAGTACTTATTCTGCTGTTATGGAATTTGGTTAATAATAGTACAGAACGGCTGCTGAAATACCCAATGCACAGCAATATGCACAAACTGCAAATACTGTCCCTTCTGATTAAGACTCAAATATCGTTGTCATTAGATAGTATTAAAGCATTAAAGGATGAAAGCAAAGTATTGGCATAAGGAACACACATTTCTAGTTATTTTATATCCGCTTTCATTGGTCCTATGATCCATTTATATTTCCAATTTTCCAATCCTGGTTGGCATGATTACATGAAACATGTTAAACTGTTCTACTTGTATCTTTACACCTACCTCTCTGTGAACTGTACTACGATCATCCATCCATCCAACATCCATCCATCTGTATATTCATCAACCCTCCACCAGTGCCTTAACACCACATTATTCAATATATATTTTTATTACATGGCTTTGTTGAATACTCGACTCTGATTGGTCAATCACGGTCTGTTATTTCTGAATAGTGGACCACTGCTATGAATAACAGAGCGTTGCTATGGACGCTATTTCCAACCGTAGAATCTAACGGACAATTATTTTTAGCGGAACCAATTAAATCATTTCTTAATCAATAAAATCATTTTTTGTTTTTTGTATATTTTGTGTCAAAATATTGATTTCTTTAGTAAGTAGCCGTGTTCGCGTCGGGTTCCTGCATCACCCTGTCTATTAGTTTATTTCGCAATAATGACCCTCTCGCTGTACGTTTTCCCTTACGCTGTCCACGCCTCCACCAAACAGATGGAGGCTATGAATAGTTCCAGGAAATGATAACATGTCCATCGGGTTGGAAGGGCCTCACTCTGTTGGACAAATGTATTGGCTGGGGAGCGCCGTACTCCCACCGAGTCTGGGACCACAGTCAGTAGCTCAGCGTTTGGCCGGGCCCCAGTGCTCCCACTCTGTTCATTCAATCTCCACTGCTTCTGTCAGCCACATTTCTTCGTATGCTAGGAAACAGTGGTGAACAATGTGAAGAAATGCATTGACTGGTGTTGATAATTCCTCTCAAATCATTCCTCTAAATCCCTCTGTATGATGCATAGTTTGCATAGCGTACCCTGCCTGTATATGGTCTCTTAGTCCGAACCATTTGAAACGGTCTTCTCTGTCTATGAAGGGGAATTAATAGGGCTAGCATTTAAAGAATAACATTTTGATATGTTGTGTAAAGTCCCAAAAAGACAAAGGAAACTAATCAAAAGGTTGTTTTTGTGTAATTTGGCTTTTCATTACAAAAAGTCATTGTCATTGTAGCTCCCCCCCCAAAGCATTGTTGGCTTGGTGACACCTTGGCAGAGATCCTTTTACCCTCCATGTCCACCTGGCTCCTGGCTCACAGACAGGAAGTGTGTATGTATGAGTGTGTGGATAAATTCACATTGGCCAGTAGTAGCCCTGAGGTGCACCAGAAGAAGAGGCAGATGCTGCACATTGTGCATGCAGGCATTGATCACACTCCTGCTGGATCTGGGCGACGGTACGACTACTAGTGTTCATGGATCTTCTTCAGGCCCCTGGAAGAGGCTCACTGGGAGGTGTCAGGGAGTGTTTATGTGTTGGGCTCAGGGGTCTTCTTGGCACAGGCTTCCTCAAAGTCACTATGCCAGCTGGCAGGAGCGCGCCCCCCCACCCCCCTAGAGCTGGGCGCTACTAAAGCCTTTCAACCTGCTCTCTTGGTCTTTGTGTGCACATCACTATTCATAATCTGCTTGTGAGCTGAACATTCTCACACTCAAAATTAGCTAATTTATATATTTTTGGGTAAGAAAAGAATAATGTGCAATGACTCCTGAGTCAGTCAGTCTGTTATTATCTTCTATCTATCTATCTATCTATCTATCTATCTATCTATCTATCTATCTATCTATCTATCTATCTATCTATCTGTCTATCTATCTATCTATCTATCTATCTATCTATCTATCTATCTATCTATCTATCTATCTATCTACCTATCTATCTATCTATCTATCTATCTATCTATCTATCTATCTATCTATCTATCTATCTATCTATCTACGTAATCGCTCTACAGTATTCATCGACCACTATCTATCTGTCTGTCTGTCTGTCTGTCTGTCCATTTATATTCTATGTATGTCTCTGTCCATCTGTATCTATCCATCTGTCTGTCCGTCCGTCCGTCCTTACTCCCAGTGGAGGGTCAGTTCTTGTGTGTGAGGGGTCCAGGCTCTGATAGAAGGTCCCCATAAGCAGCTCTACTGGAGCAGGTGTCTACTGACTGCTGGGCGATTCAGACAAACATTATAATTGTGATTATTTGGCCTGATATTGTGATTGTGATTATTCATTTTGATTAACAGCTAATTATCGATTCAATTAATATTCTGTGGTGCCTACTGTCTATAAAAAACAATAATAAAGCATGTTGTAATGGTTTGTAATTTGATTTTAATGTAACAGCCGTTTTCTTTTTGTTTTTTAATTAATTGCGACCTTTCAAGATTTGTTAATTGCAGATGCCAAAATCGCTATCTTGATTAATATGCAATTTTGTGCAGCCTGAGTGTCTACTCTACTGACTGCTGGGCGACTTCTCAAATCCATCCACCCACCTATCCATTCATCCACCCATCCATTCATCTATATATCTAGCCACACACAAACATAGATGATAATACTAACAAATCAAATGAGTTGCCATCAATGTAGTATAACGTACTGTAATACTTTATTACTATGTTGGTGTAAACTCTATGAGCCGTAGAGTTGCGGGCCGGGTTTTCAAAACTCCCCGAAAAAATAGTTTTCATTTCTAGATTGATTTACCTAAGTTTGATTTGTCGTCTGTCTGAAGGCATGCAGATAAACAACTGCTGGCACTGTGAGGTTTCCCAGCAGTGGTGATTAAACGTGATTGATTAAAGAAAAAGGTTGTGGGCCATTTCATTCAGTTAAATGCGAGCCTGTGTGTAAAGCCGTTAATATTAGAATGTTAATATGATGACAGTTATGGGGACTATAGAAATCAATTTGACTCAGAACAATGTGTACATCATCCCCAGCCCACAGCATGGTTTAACCTTCCTTTGAAAAGGTCACCGGCTCACTACATCATTGTATTTCTCTGACATGATATGTGTGTGTGTGTGTGTATCTTGAAGCTCCAGAATTGGATGTGTGAACATATTCAAGGGGAAACTGCTAAGGGAGGGAACATTTTTATCCGACATGCTGCACTGATTTGCCTTTTCTAAAACGTACGCTTCTGAAAAGCTTCTGAAACCAACTACCGTTCAATTATTAATTCAATGGAATAACAAGAAGGAGAAAAGCATGGTGTTTGGTTATGAATATTGTCAGATGTCACAGAGAGACAGTCGGGTAGAAAGATATATAGTCAGTAGATAGTATTAATGCATCTTAGTGCGGCATTTGCACTATGAATGGCCGATAGATAGATGGATAGATAGATAAACAGATAGACACAGACAGACAGACAGACAGACAGACAGCTGTATGACTTTTGTTAGTGTAAGTGAGGTGGTGTCTGGGTTATTTAACACTACAGGTCCAGAGGATATAAACTAAGCTAAGGGCTGGTTCTGTAAAGCCTCCCTCTCTTCCTCTTTTAATTAATCAATCGTCTCGGCGCACGCACATCCAACTCGCGCCCACTTTTCCATCTCCCACTCTTCCATCGTACGCATGCAAAATAGACACACACATGCATAACACCGCTCCACCAAACACCCTCGTACTCTTGGAGACACTAGCATTTATGCACACACACACTCACACACACACACACACACACACACACACACACACACACACACACACACACACACACACACACACACACACTCACTCACTCACTCACTCACACACACACACACACACACACACACACACACACACACACACACACACACACACACACACACACACACACACACACACACACACACACATGTGTATGCACCCAGTCACACATTCACATTCCCTCATGCCAGGAAGAAGGGAAGTACAAATGAGTCTGGACGACAGCCAAAATTGTTCCACACTACGATTCCTCAGATAGATCAACACGGTTTACTCTGTCGGCGGGGGGGAAGTGGACCTAGTGGGTAAGCTAGTCCGTAAGCCAGTCATCCATCAGTCATTACACCCCCCCCTGCGTTATGTCCTGCTAAGGCAAGGTGCCTTTCAAAATAAAATGCGTCAGGCCGCGCCGTAATCGCCTCAGAGATTGGTTGAAGCCACAGACCAAAAAACACACATAGCAACAGAGCTCCAAGAATGGGTGTCATACAAGTTATCTACTGTATTAACACATGATTTGATTCAACCATCCTATTTCGGTTATTATGATCATTATTAATGTATTGTTCATTTGTTGAAACTGTATCTAGTTACATGCATGTTGATAATTGTTTTCCAAATTCATAATTTGTATTTATGTATCATGCTGCAGTATTAGAGTCCCAGTGGTCGACCGTGTCTCATCAGTACACAGAGATTGTGTCTGTGTACATTCTGGGATTTTTCAATCCACATTCCACTGCGGTAGCTCTGCTAAGAGATTAGTATGTGTGAAATCACAGTTGATTAGGGTGTGTGTGTGTGTGTGTGTGTCCTAGTTTATGCACTCTGAAGCATCTAAATTAATTCCCTATGCTTTATCCTTTAAAAACAAGTGACCTAGTTCCTGCATTTTTTAAACTATTTTATTATGTTTGCTGTGTGTGTGTGCGTGTGTCTGCCTGTCTGTCTGTCTGTGTGTGTGTCTGTGTGTGTGTCTGTCTGTCCATGTCTGAGAGATCACTCCATTGATATAATACCAATTGAAACCCAATTGAATAAGCCAGCAACAGTACAAGTATGTATGGAGTGCTTGTTTGCATGTGTGTGTGTATTTAAAAAATATCTATATGCATGTGCATGTGTGCCTACTGCCTTTTGTATATATCCGCCTTGCGTGTGTGTGTGTGTATGAGTCGAAAAGCGCAGGTAAGAAAATAGAGACGACGGGAAGCTTGTAAATGAGTGAACAAATACACAATACGAAGTGCTGCCAATGCCTGCAAGTCTTCTGCCAATGCCCTGTTTTTTCTGTAATGTTCACCTTGTATTAATTGTCTCTCTCTGTCTCTCTCTCTGTCTCTCTCTCTCTCTCTCTCTCTCTCTCAGTGGCCACACCCTCAGACAGTCTGGCCTCTTTGGAGACCAAACCCGGTCCTGGAAAAATCGGGATCATACCCAGTTCCCACGCCTGGGCAGAAATTGGAGCAGAGGAATGGAGGCCAGTGGTTACCAAGGGCGCTGACCCGTCAGCCGCGGGGACCGGGGAACAAGCTGCCCGGCCGGGCCGAGGCTGGGCCCCGCCGCAGGGGGAGAGAGGTCTGAGAGGACAGGCCGCCTTCATGCTGACGGACACCTTCACGCGACAGCAGCCACCAGGTGAGGGGAAGCCGTTAGGACTACTTTCTAAAGCCGCCTGGACCAGAAGCTCTTCGTCGTCGTTGTCGTCGTCCTCCTCTAAGACATCCAAGACGAAGGCTCCACCGCTGCCTTCCTCATCCTCGCCGCCACAGGCCACCAGCAGAGACGATCAAACCGCCACCATGGAAACGCCCGCCCCGGCCGACGCGAGCCGCAACCTGTCCAGCAGCAACTCTAGCGCCTATTCTGGTAACTTCTAAGATTGTTGTTCTCGCTTTAATACTTTTGCAGTACTTCCAAATATTGTTTTGGTTTCACTTTGAATTATTTTGAATTCACCGCCCTAAAAAACCCCACTCCTTGTTTTGGGATTGTTTTTGCTTAACTGTCTTGTAATTATCATCATCGTTTTTGTCGTCGCATTGAGCGGCAATTTAAAATCATCATCATCATCATCATCATCATCATCATCATCATCATCATCATCATCATCATCATCATCATCATCATCCTTTTGAGGACTCTCATCATCACCCATGATGTTATGATGTCAGCCCCTTTCATCGTGTCGACCATCTAACCCCATCAATCCAACCCCCCCCCCCCCCCGCCCCCCCCAACACTCTCCCTGTGACCTCACTAGGTACATTTAGACTATGTTTCGCTTAGGATTTCAGCTCCTACTGGTGGTTTAATCCCTCTCTGTGCTATTTCCTGAAAATGTCATGTCAACAGCTTTTTAAAATGTTGTGCCCTCCTGGGCTCCTTCTCTTCCAGAGGAGCCAATGAGCAGCCTGCCAGCCTGGGACCTGCCCACCGTCCCAGAATCCCTGCTGTCGACCCTCGGCGATCATGACGTCACGCTCCCGGACAACATCACCAGCCCCTTCTCCACCCACCAGTGGAACACCACCGCGCCGGCACGCACGGGAAATGCCTCCAAGCTAAGCCCCACCCACCTCGCCACCACCGCCAGAATGCACCTGACTCCGCCTCTCGTCGTCACCTCGACCAACGCACCGCCACTGTCCTCCACCGGCGCCAATACCGCGCGTGCCCCCCTTCTCGGGTCCACCGCGCCCCCGGACTCGGCGCACACTGTGACCGACGGCGGCCTACAGCCGACAACGTTGACCACGGCGGCGCTTTCCTCGACGACGTCTCTCGCTGTGAACGGCTCTCGGAGGACCCCGGGCCAAACGGCCACGACAGTGCGGATGTCCGTCTCGACCGGCGTGACCACCATCGCCACCACGCAGCAGACCGCCGGCGCAAAACTCACCGTGGAGCCAAGCGCCCAACCGGCAGCAAACACGACAACCCCCGTTACCATCACGACCACAACTGCCACCATGGCTACTTCCCCCCCGACCACAACAACCGCCACCACCACCACTACACTTCCGACCACCACTGCTCCCACCACCACCACCACCATCGCCACCACAGCAACACCTGCGCCAATCACGACCAGTACTACGACCATTAAGACCACCGCTGCTGCTGCTGCTGCTGCTACTACTACCGCTAGTACTACCACCGTTGCCACAAAGACACACAAAACCACCACCGCTGCCTACCTCACCACGCCCGCTCTGACCACCACCACCACCACAGAACCACCGGCCAGCTCCACCCCGGAGGAGGGGGCTCTGCCGTGCAACATCACCGAGAAGTACTGGGTCAAAACGGGTAGGTGGTGTGGGAACAGCTGCGCCAGTATTGGCACGCACAAAGTGAATCGTTTTTTGTTGGAGATATACTTTCATTCTTTTTATTTTCTTTCTTTCTTTCTTTCTTTCTTTCTTTCTTTCTTTCTTTCTTTCTTTCTTTCTTTCTTTCTTTCTTTCTTCTGTCTCTGTCTCTGTCTCTCTCTCTCTCTCTCTCTCTCTCTCTCTCCAGTTCTGTCCATCCAGTTACGTAGGAACCGCCTGGATCTGATTCTGAAGCAGAATCTGTCCAGAGGACTGAGCCACGCCCTGCAGCGAGCCCTCAACGACACCAACGCCAGCGCCCAGGTGAGTCGTCTCCAGGGTTCACGCGGTGTTCCTTCCTTCTCCTCCCTCCTTTCTATCGCTGCTCAGGGATCAGTAAAGGTTCACATGAGACGCGGTGGGACACCGTAGGCGTCGCCAGGTCGGGTGTTGTGTTCACCAGCATGGAGTTTACAACACACACAAAATCACTCACAGCTTAAAACATTGTCTTTTTGGACTGTACTGCAAATCTATTGGTTGGCGCGTTACGTCATGGAGTGGGTGGTGCACAGTGTTTTGATGCGTGAATGCAGGTGAGTGCACCTTAAGGGACAGTAAGGACAAACACAGGTTACTCATATCACTAATTATGGGTCTGTCCCTTTAATGTACCAGGACACGGGTAGTAGACTAAAATAGTGAAGATAAGTCTACTATCCGTGTCCTGGTACATGAAAGGAGCAGATATTGAGGGTTATGAGGGACACCTGTGTTTGTCCATGACGCCTCTGTGGAAAGGGTCTATCGGTTGCCAGTTAGAGGGTTGCCAGTTTGCATCTTTCCAATGATGATGCATCAATTTAAAATGGATCCTAGTCAAGTGGGGGGGAGGACTGGCAGGCAACTGTTATTTCACTGCTTTCTGTAACACTGTGGCTTTCTGGCTGATTGTTGACGTGTCATGCTTTTCTCCCACCTGTTGGTTGAAGGCTGGTCTGGAGAGCCAGACACTCAGGTGACTAATCCAGTCTGAGCTCCAATATAAATAACCTGTTGAGGATGGAAGTCGGTTATGAAAGATGATGATGTTTCTTTCACTGACACCCACCCCCCATACACACAAACACAACACATGCGTACCGTGACATATGTCGCACGTGAATAGGGTGACCAGACGTCCCATTGCTGGATCCGTCCCGGGAAATGTCCCTGTTTTAAAAAAATAGGATTTTTAAAATATATGAGTAGAATAGTTTTTAAATTGCAAAGGTTCTAGCTTGCTCATGAATATTACTTTCGAGAGAGTTGGTAATTAGTCTCGTGTCTATCTATTATCTATTAGGCTGTGACGTCTATCTATCGACTTTATACCATTAACAGGCACAACTGATCATAAACAATAGGCTATCAATACAATATAGAATGATTCCCTATTCGAGTAGCTACTTTGGCTTGGCTGGTTTACCAAAGCTTAAAACACAGCATAGTAAACCATTGGGCATGTACTTCCTAATCGTGTGCTACAGTACTACACTTACCATGATAAGAATAGGCAAAATGTAAATATGTGCCCTTTTTTATTTCAGAAATAATAACGTCAGATATTGTGTTGATGTATGGACCACTAAACTACACCTGACACGTGAGCCATGTGACCAGCCGATAGTCCATCAGTCTTCTTTATCTTGGCTTCATTGCCACATTGATTTTTCAGATTCTTTGTACTAGCCTGTCTCTTTATATATATATATATATATATATATATGATGAAACAACAACAACAATACATGAAACAATATTATTTTTGTTGCTTTGAAGACCTGTCCTTTCCACTTCCACCTCTCTTACTCTGTTCTCTTTTATGGCACTTGTAAGCAGAGTCATTATACAAGGAACATTGTACATTGTCATTCTGCATTATTTGTCTGTCTGTCTGTCCGCTTGAAAGCCCCTGCCTGCCTCTACCTCTCCGTATCCTGTGTTAATCTAATAGCGTGTCGTCTATATATAGTCAGTTTGTGGGCCAGTCAATGCTGGGACTGAGTCATTGTCTCCAGACACCACCAGCCCACTGCTTTTATCTACCTCTCTCTCTACCTCTCTCTCCATCCCTCTCTCTCTCTGTCTCTGTCTCTGTCTCTCTCTCTCTCTGTCTCTGTCTCTCTCTCTCTCTCTCTCTCTCTCTCTCTCTCTCTCTCTCTCTCTCTCTCTCTCTCTCTCTTTCTCTCTCTCTCTCTCTGTCTCTCTCTCTGTCTCTCTCTCTCTGTGTCTCTGTGTCTCTCTGTCTCTGTGTCTCTCTGTCTGTCTCTGTCTGTCTGTCTGTCTGTCTGTCTGTCTCTCTCTCTCTCTCTCTCTCTCTCTCTCTCTCTGTCTCTCTCTGTCTCTCTCTCTCTGTGTCTCTGTGTCTCTCTGTCTCTGTGTCTCTCTGTCTGTCTCTGTCTGTCTGTCTGTCTGTCTGTCTCTCTCTCTCTCTCTCTCTCTCTCTCTCTCTCTCTCTCTCTCTCTCTCTCTCTCTCCAACATGTCCCCCTCTTCTCTATGGGGGGGGTTACCTATTCTGGTCAGCGGAGACCAGATGCTTGGGGTGCAATGGGTGGGTGGGTTGAACAAAGACAAAGGGCAGCAGACAACAGTATGGATTGGCCTCCTCGGCTCACAATAACATATGGACATGTGATTCTGTATCATCTCATATATCGCTCACGGCGATACACTGCCACTGTGTGCTTATGGCACTTGTAAGCAGAGTCATTATACATGGAACATTGTCATGGAAACAATGGTCATTGAATAAACATTATGATCATGGTGTAATTGTTGTCAACATTGAGTAGGCGAGGAGAGAGGACACAGTCACAGTACACATTACACACATTCAAATTCACACACTGAAAAAAACACACATGAATGTATGGTTTTATGAAATATATCTCATAGTAGTTAGGATTATCAGACACATTCACTGTTCTTATGGTAAAGCTAAATAATTGATTTAATATTTGGTATTGGATATTGTCTCTCACATTATAATCAAGATTGACTGAAGATATTCTGACATTTAGATGGACAGATAGATAATTAGACAGAAAGACAGACAGACAGAACGACAGACAAATACATTGATTGATAGATAGATGGATATAGATAGATAGATAGATAGATAGATAGATAGATAGATAGATAGATAGATAGATAGATAGATAGATAGATAGATAGATAGATAGATAGATAGATAGATAGATAGATATAGATAGATGGATATAGATAGATAGATGGATGGATGGATGGATGGATGGATGGATAGATATAGATAGATGGATGGATAGCTAGATAGATAGATGGATAGATAGATAGATAGATAGATAGATAGATAGATAGATAGATGGATAGATAGATAGATAGATGGATAGATGGATAGAAAGCAGAGGAGGGATATTTTTAGTCAAACAGGATAGCCAAAGGCAGTCAACAAACACTTCCTCGGCGAAGGAGGATGGAGGAAGCAGCGCATAGCAACAGCAGCAGCAGCTACCCAGTGTGATGGAACAGCGAACACATACACACACACACACACGCAGCACAGGCCATACACTTCCCTAAATACTAGCATTGACTCCCCACTAATTGTCGGTCTGTCTGTTTTGAACATTATGGGTTGAAGAGCAAGGCAGAACTGTTCCCCTTGAAGTGGAATGGTTAATGTATTTCGTCATTTGTTTTGGTATCCTCAAACTCTACTTCTATCGGTGCTTTTATTTGTATTTTTTATTTATTACAACATCAATGCATTCCACACAAATGATATATCATTTTGAGAAAACAGGAACACGCAGAAAAAAAAGACGACGTGAAAAAAATAATTTCAAAAAATGAAACGAAACAAACAACAGCGACAGACAACAGACAAAATAGGACGAGCGGTACAAAAAGTGCAATACACCTGGGGTTGTGCAATCAAAACAAAAGCTATTCCATCAAGAGAGACAATGCAAGTCTGCCACCTCTCCCTCTATCACAGGTGGAGCGCGACGACTGCAGCCCCCACAACGTGACGATGGCCTACTACGTCACCAGTGGCAAAACCATCTACATCGCCTCGCTGGTGGTGGAGGCCCTGAATGTGTACGGCTTTGACAAGCTGCTTTCGGACATCAGGCAACACACCCCGCTGGTCAAGGCCGTGCTGGTTCCCGTGGCAACCTGGCTGCCCGCCCCCAGTGTGCATTTGCAGCTGAAAACAGGTGAACTACACGTGAACATTCTCTCGGGTCTTCAAGGTCTTTTGTGTGAAACGTTAGCCTACAAGCAAGTTCAGACAAATAAACCTCCATGTTGATGAAAGGTCATAACAAGAAGGACACCACAGGGAACACAATGACAAAACAAAGCCGGAATAATTGGAATTAAGAGAACAGGCTCATATTAAAAGCCAGCATATGTTTTGTGTAGTCTACTTTATTGCACGCTTCCAGCACTCACTCACCTTGGTTTCTTGGCACACGGTATAGTTACATCATAATCTGTGTACTGATGAATAAAAACAAAAATGGGCCTGTGTGTGTCTGTGTGTGTGTGCGTGCGTGTGTGTGTTTGGGGATGTGTGTGATGCTAGCGTGGATGTGTGTGTGTGTGTGAACTGGATGGGGTCATGTATCTCCATTATCTCCGGTCTGATAGGTAGGGGATGATCACAACAATGTCTTACCCAACCTGGTGCAACATCACTGGCTGCCCCATGAGAGTTTGAGTCTCGCAGTGCAGCTGTTCAACAGCCCAGTCTATTCTGTCTATTGGACAATTAATTCTAACAGATACGACTTGCGTCCTGCAGACAGCCAGACAGAAACAAGGGAGCTCGGTATTGCATGGTTCAAACAGATTACCGTGGCGATGTTTTACTCTGGATATGCAAGTCACATCACCTGGGACAACTAACACACAGTCACGCATCATTTGACTACAGAGCAACGAACGGCCAAGTTGCTAAATTAATAGCTTTCAAAAGCCCAATTTAGGCGTTCACAGTCAAACTAGTCCTGTGGGGCAAATGGCTGCTGCTGCTGCTGCTGCTGCTGCTGCTGCTGCCGCTGCTGCTGCTGCTGCCTCGCTCCTTTCTGTGTGATCATCGATCGCTTGATTGCTTTGAGCTGTCGCCATCACTGTTGCCGACCAGCTAGGAGTTGGACCAATTGGACCAATCAATCTGCTCTTTCTGGCCTTGGCTCTAGTGTCTGTGGAGAGACACTAGAAATAAGATAAGAGTTAAGATAAGATATTACTTAAATATACTGTATACAAATATGCAAAATATATACAAATAAACAATATCAAAAGTAAAAGTGTAAAAGAGTATCGGTAAGGTGAAATAGTAGTTAGGAAGGTATCATAAATAAAAAATGGTAATAAATATAAATAATAAATAAATAAAAATATTAAATAGTTATTTGAAGGGCCATACATTAGAGGTAGAAATCCAAATCCAATGTCCAAATGTACAATGTCACATTTTAGATTAGGGACCACATATTCACCATTAACTAGTTGCTTATAAGCATTGGCTCTTTATTAGTCATTATAAAGCACTTATTAATGCATTAACTCAGCACTACTAGGCCATTCACTTTAATATTAGAGTTGTCCCTCAATAACCTCCTAATTACTGCTTATTGACAGTAAGTAAGGAAGTTGTTGTACATAAATTACGATCTTAGCAACTAGTTAATGGTGAATATGTGGTCCCTAATCTAAAGTGTTACCAAAATATATATAGATAAATAACAAGATAATAACAAAATAGACTTAAAAAAAAAAAGACTGGTCTCCAAGCGTGCGTTTGTTAGCATCTAGGGTTTCTTCTTCTCGTCTCCTGCTGATCCTGTTCTGTGTCCATCCCCTGCCTGATGCAGTGCTGCGGTTCATCGGGCCAACGGACAACCTCTACTCCTGCAGCTTCGTGCAGATGTTGGAGGAGCGGCTGGAGAACGCCTTCGACGAGGCCCAGGACAAAGTGCTGGAGACCTACAGCCGGCTCACCGTGGAGGTAGGTTTTACTTTAGTTTGATTTGTTCATTTAACGGTGGCCATACGCAACGCAACCATTGGGCCAGAGTTAGGCAGCTAGTTTACATCTGCTGACCCTGTGCAGGAAGCTATTAAAAACAGCACAGTACAATACAAACAATACAATACAAACAATGAATATACCGCACATACCAGCCTGTATCTGAGTCTGGTGAACATTGCACACCGTAAAGATATGCCTAAATGCTTATATCTAATTGGTGTATATAATACACTCATATCCACACTACTATCTATGCTGCTTGTGTGTTATTATGTGGGCGGGGGGTAATAGTGACTGAGGACTAATGGATAGTGATGATGTTGACCGATGAATAATGAAGTGTCACCTCATTCCGAGGCGCTCTCATCTCACAACAAAATGCCTGGAACGGGGTGCTTCAAATGTGCATTATTAGCGAGAGATTTTCAGTTACATGGGTTTAGCGGCGAGAGGCAAGAGAGAGGAAGGGACTTCCGAAAGAGGGATATCTGTCTCTGTTACATAGTCCGGATATTGCTTTGTCAAATATTAACATCCATATTTATTCTCCTTGTCTTTTTTGTTGTTGTTGTTCCTGTCATGTACTTATTCTTCTTGCTCAGGGTACCGTTAACTAGATGCACCGCACATAGGAAGTAAGAGAACGGAAATTGCTTTGTGGTAGACCGGGATAACCCGACAATTCATGACCCAGTCTCTCTGCCTAGATATAAAGTGCATTAACCATGGATTAGGCGGTTGGTACCTGCATGTGACCAGCGTTTTGTCTGCGTAATCGCTGTTCTAGACTACTTTTTGTATGCTCACTTATGCAGCTGCATTGTTTCTTCACAACCTAGAGTCTTTCTGATGTATTTATAGTAGCTGTGTTTGTCAGCCATGCAGCCCTTTGTCTCTCTCTCTGTCTCTCCGTCTCTCTCTCTCTCTCTCTCTCTCTCTCTCTCTCTTTGACTGTCAAAGTTCCTTCATGACTGCAGGATATATGCACATATACCATGGCGGTAAACTAGGTCTCGGCAGACCCGACAGACAGACAGATATAGGGGTCATTTATAATTCATCTCCTGAAATATTAATGCACGAGGAGAAATGTGATGAGCTTTTCTCGTATTTCATATCATCCACTTTGTAATGGTGACGCAGATGTACTTATATCAATAACCGAACATGAGCTTGTTATTTAAATAACAACACCAAGAATGTTTTATTGGTATTACTGGAATTTCAGTGGCGCCATTTGTGCAAATTCTTAGCCGTGGTTGTCATGCGGAGGGAGACGTCGTACACGTGTGTGTGTGTGTGTGTGTGTGGGCATGTACGTCTACAGCTACATGAGCAACCATAAATAACAGCTTCTTTATTGGTATATTTACACCATTCGTATCTTTGTATGTATGTTGTCTATTTGTGTGTGTGTGGTGTGTGTGTGTGTGTGTGTGCGCCTGCGTGCGCATGTGCATGTGTCTGCTTGTGTGCGTGCGTGTGCATCTGCTTGTGTGTGTGTGTGTGTGTGTGTGCCCGTGCATCCCTTCTCCAGATCCAGAGTGTGGCCCAGATCCCGGGCTCTCCCTCGGTGGCGGTGGTGTACGTTGTGCGTAACCAGGATGCACTGCTCAACGGGACCATCTCCAGTGGCCTGCTCAACCAGCTGACCGCCGAGCTGGTGGGGTACTTCCTCTTCTACCCCCCCCTTCTCATTGCAGAGCGTAAGTTTGCCCCCACACACCCGGGATTTTGTCCGAAAAAAAACTAAACTTTTAAACTTTACCACCAGGTGTGATTAGCCATTACAAGCCATGTCAAAATCAAAGTCAAAATCTACCCTCTCATGACATCATAAGTGGGAAGTGTTCACCCAGATGGATAGATTAGCCTACCAGCCTATCCAGTGGACTGTGCCAACCAACCAATCTTGGTGAACACTCCCACTTGTGATGTCACGATAGGGTAGATTTTGACTTTGATTTGACATGGCTTGTAATGGCTAATCAACATCACACCTGCTGGTAAAATAGCGGTCCCTTAAGTTAACTTTCAACATTTAAGTCCACAGTAAAATAAATAAATGAATGAGTGTAAGGGAGGTAGTGGTTACAGGAGACGGATGATGGAGAGTTGATTGGAGCTGCTGTCTCTTGATTTGCTGCTCATGTCTACTGGCAGAACATGAGAAATACAGGACAGGAGTAACCAATTCCAGTCTGTGTATTCATTTGAATTCATTAGAAATCTGTGTTAAGCAATTTTAACAATGTGTACAAACCCCCCCCCCCCCCAATTTATGCTAAGCTCTGATACTGAGTTCTCTTATGAATATCTGGATCTTGCGTAATACAGACTACAAAGAGATTTCCTTCATGTTGTAAATCAGTTGCACTCGCATTTTCAACAAATAATGAATGCTATGAGGGATAGACGATAGGATAGGAGGAGTGAGTACCACAGCTAACCAAACCTTTACCTTTATAAAGGGTAAGCAAAGCCCCATTTTAGGCGGACTTTGGCCCAGGAGAAATGCAAAAATAAGGTTTTAGAAAAGAAGAAACACATTGGGTTCCATAGGGGCAAGTGCGAGGGGTGTTGTCAAACGCTGTCAAAACCCACGTCACACTCGCTTGAGCAAGGGTGCGCAGCCAGATTTTGGTAAAAAATAACACAGAAATATTCACCAAACGCATGAGACCCAAACAGCATGGTTTTCAACCGGAAAAGCAGGATTTGGGGGTTTACTTACCCTTTAAGAACTGAATGAGTTTACATGCTAATTCTGTAGCAGTTACATAACCACTTGTTGTCCTGCCCTTGGCTGGGACTGCTGCTGGTATAGCACCACAGACAGCATGGTGTGGCCAGTTCATTTCAGGCCAATCCATCATTCATGTATGTCAGGTCTGCATGTTCAAACTCTTTGCATGTTGTGTAAGGTTACAGGAAGGCCCGATCGGAGTGCATCGCTGACCTCCAGGCTGTTAATATTCAATTTCAGCCTAACCCTTACCTGCTTCTTATTGACCTGTTTCTGAATACACAGTTAGTCGCTTTGGATAAAAGCTGCCTGCTAAATGACTAAATAGTCACAATAAAACCTTGTTAAAATGTAGCTAGAAAAACAACATCTAAAACGCAAACGACATTGCGTTTTATTACGGACAAATACGTTCGCTACATTAGCTGCACTTTCGCATCCTCTACCTCTCCACCTGTAATAGCGTTGCTTTCCAATTTTAGAGACAAACAAAACAACAAGGAGTTTAAAGCTCCTATCAGCTGAACAGTGCCCTCAGGAAATCTCCTGTTTATGTGCCCTGAACAAACAAATTTGACCCGGGTTAGATTAGATAAGAATCTATTTGTGCTCTCCATAAACCGCTAAAGGGTGGGGGAGAGGGGGGGGGCAGGGGTTGGGTGAGGGTGGGGTGAGGGGGTGAGTGTGGGGGTAAGGGGCCCGGGGCATAGCACATATAACATCGTACCACTTTATCTCCCCGGACACCTTGTTTTCCCTGACACTCCCCGTTTTTTTAGACACTGGCCGTAAATAGCAGCCTGCCTGATGAAGTGTGCACAGGAAAACCGCCAATGCGGCCGTTCAGCGCTGAGTAGGTGGTCTACCCACGTTGAGACGACTCGCCAGTCGGTCGCTGTGGATTTCTTTCAGCTCCATGTAATCCAAACATTTACTGTCAAAATGCTGCAATACGGGTGCAGTCAACAAGGATGATGATGAAATGGAGACCAAGAATGAATGGGCTCACGGGATTGTATTTAAAGAGGATGAAACCCATAATTCGCTGTGTTCAGATGGATGTAACAATTAAAACATTTATCAAATGGATGTGATCATGTAATCGTCAATGATTCTCTGGGAAAATGCTAGTATTTCTAGGACAATAATAAACCACGAACCACAAATCACCACAATATTTGTAATGTATTATTTGACACATTGTTTAGTTTTTTTGCGTGGTTATCTATAGTTTAAGTGAAATTAAATCATCCAACACCTCTTTCTCTCTCTCTCTGTCTGTCTGTCTGTCTGTCTGTCTGTCTCTGTCTCTCTCTCTCTCCCCATCCAGCCCTAGAATACCACAACCTCAACACATCCGCTGCAACAAAGAGCTATTGGGTGATCACAGGTAAATGGCTTCCTTATCTTATGTTCTGGTCTATAAACTACAGGATGGAAACCTATGGATGTTTCATTTACAGCATCCTCCCTGAGACAAGAGGGGAGATCACGTCGCATCAAGCTCTGAATGATGCCTTTCTCACAGTGTGTGTGTGTGTGTGTGTGTGTGTGTGTTAGAGATGCGCGGGTTGAGTTATTGGCCTGCATGACCTGACTATAACCACGGGTGTAGGCGGATGCGGATCAGACTTTTTTGTTATTTATAATATGCGGGTGTTTGGTGGGCAAGTTAGTTTAAATTGGCTTCTTCATTTTTTCAAAAGTTTTCTGTTCAATAACTTTTTGCCTAAATAAAGAACGCCTATCGTGCTATAATGTCAAACATTGACTATGCATTTTGTTGTTTGGTTCATTAATCCAAATGCATTACCGATAATAGGCTGCACTCACGTGCATGCTGTGCATGCTGAAAAGGTTGGCAACAAATTAGGCGAATTACTCAAAATAAATTATGATTATCCGCAAATATCCTGCATATGAAATTAAATTATTAATAGCAAAGCAATTGTAGCAGCACACACAATGCAGCAACACGCAAAGTTACATACAGCCTTGCGGGATACAGGTGTCACTTTCTTCGGTTCAGTTCGAGTAGCGGGTGAGAAAATAAAATACCTTAAAGGGATAATTCAGATTTTTGAAATGGGGTTGTATGAGGTACTTATCTGTAATGAATATATTACTCGTCTCCCATAGCCAGACCTATATCCACACTTTGTTTTAGCGCTGTGCCAACACTGGAGAAAGGTCTGGCTCTACTCACCATCATTCTGGCATAGGGGAAAAAAATGCTCAGACTTGTTATGTATTTCTTTAACCAATCACAATCGTCATGGCGGTGCTAAGCCCAGGATGCAGCACTGGTGGCAGATGGTGGAAGGGGGAGGAGTATAAGGTATAAGCCCAGAGCCTGCCATTGGGCGACTACTACAGTCGCCCAATGGCAGGCTTGGGCGGGCTAATACTAACAACCTACATCCGGTAAACCAGACTAGTGTATTACCTACAGTAGAAGGCGGTCGGCGCGCCCCCAGTTTGGAAAAGCCATGCATGCCATGCTAATCAATGTACTGCTGTGAACGGGGCCAGCAGCAAAACGTATTGTAGCCGCCTAAAAAAAAAAACACCTAAAAAAATGTGACAGCCCTTTCCTTTGGCATACATTTTCTTAACCGTGTAACTTGTGTATTCCTACACATAAGCAGCACTGCACTACGCCGCATGCAGATCAGCTGTTTGGGTGGAAGGGGCGTTGGGTGAGAGCGCCGCTTATGCGGTGACGTTCTATGGTTGAGAAAATGTAGTGCCAAAGGAAAGGGCTGTCTGACGGCAAGGTCAAGCGGTGAGAATATTACTTATATAGCGTACACCTAAACTGATATTGGTTTTTATCGGTGGGCCTTTTTTTAGATTGCTAAAATATGTTTTGCTGCTGGCCCCGTTCACAGCAGTACATTGCTTAGCATCTGTGCTGGTACAGCTGTCTGCTTCTCCAAACTGGGGGCGGCGACCGCCTTATACTGTAGGAAATACACTGAATATGGATAAGTACCTCATACAAACCCACAAAAAATGCGAACTATCCCTTTAACTGCACATCACTAGTGTGTGTGTGTGTGTGTGTGTGTGCGGGTGGTATCTTTGTGTGTGTGTGTCCTAGTCCTGGGAGAGAAAACGGTATAGAGGGTAAAGCGGAGAGGAAGGTAGCGATGCGTGATTGCTACAGCAGGTTCTGAATGGACGCATTTCAAACGGAAAGCAATTCTCTAATCCTCCATAACGACATCCCCCCCCGCACTCCTTTCCTTTGCATTTCCCTATGCTGTTCTCACTTCCCTTTCTCTCCATATTTTCCATCTTCCTTTACTTTCTCTCTGTCTCTGTCTCTCTCTGTCTCTGTCTCTGTCTCTGTCTCTCTCTCTCTCTCTCTCTCTCTCTCTCTCTCTCTCTCTCTCTCTCTCTCTCTCTCTCTCTCTCTCTCTCTCTCTCTCTCTCTCTCCATATCCGTTGTCCTTCCCAGTGATCCAGGATGTGGACAGTGGGTCCCTGGAGGCCAGTTACCAGAGCTTCGCCAGCCTGATGGAGCAGCGGCTGGCCGAGCTCTTCCTGGTGGCGGGGAGGCAGGGCGCCCAGGTGGCCCGGGCCCGGAGAGCCACCACGGTCGGGGGCTACACCGTGCAGGTACGCTGCATGGCACATGGTACACTGTGTGTGTGTGTGTGTGTGTGTGTACTATGGCTGTGTTCAAAACATCTAATATTAGGCAGCATTCGGTGGCAGGGAGGCATCAAGTGTGGCTATGGCGTCTGTACACATATTGGTGGGCATCCAGGGTGGGCGGTAACATTCTGCAGAGGAGGTCTTTAACATGCTCCTCAAAGCATCTGCTCACTATGGGAGTGAGGGTGACCAGGGCGGCAGTCATTTAAGCATGTTACCTCGACAGCGACGGGTGACTTGAAGCAGGAGGGGACCATTCGCATGGAAAGGGAGAGGTTGAATATGTTCGTAAACACACCAGCCGGCCACGCCGCATGCCCTCTGATCACCCGGCCTGAGATGCCGCCGTCTGGCCCGGCGTCCTCTTCGCAGACGTTGACACACGCGAACGACCTGCGCACATCGGCCTCGGCGATGACCAGATTGTCGGTCGTGTCGGTGGTGGTAGGGGCTCTCTCCGGGAGGTTGATGTTAATGACCTCAATACTATTCAGCCCGTCCAGGAGGGAGGCAGACAGCTACACGTTAGCTACACAGATGGGTCTCCATTTGCAAGTGAACCCCCTGTTTCAGCTCAAAGCAGCTTAACCCTCTTCCGGACGCAGACATCAACTGCTGCCCAGACGGAGCTCCACACATCCACACACACCTCGCCGCCGGTGTCCCTTCATTGTAACGTCGAAGGGATTGAGTAGTAACAGTGACAAAATGCCATAGATTACTATGTTGAAGACATATTACCTCGTTTAAACAAAAGAAAAAACATTTTGTGTTCACTGACACTTTAAATTCCGATATTATGTGCAGTCCCTTGCCACATCATTTCCACTTAACTGTGTCTCCATTTCTCCCTGTATTCCCGTTTGGCCACTGTGATCGCTCTGTGGAGATCATAAAGGGCTATTTTTTCCATCGCTTTGTCTCCGGAGGCGATGAGGTGTCTCGCGCAGTAAAGTGCAGCTCGTAGGTCACTGTCGCTCTATGGTTTCCAAACAAACCATATAACGGTGTGTTTATGACTAAACATTCTTGACTGACTAAGAGTATTGCCCAAAATATTTCCAGAATTTCCCGTCTTCTGGGATCAATAAAGTCTGAACGTATCTTGTCTTTCTGTTCTTGGTAGTGCAACCTATGTGATCTTCATCAGTAGTTTAAAACAGGGCCAAATTCCCAGGGGGGACCGGGGGATATGTCCCCCAAATGTGTGACTCCCTTGGTTTCACACATGCACTGGATAGCTGACAGCAGCTTCAGCGCCATTCCATTTCACACAGGGCTTCACACACTTCAAGTGTAAGTGTACTGGCATCTTAAGAGGGTGATGAGCCACCATTTAACATGTAAAATCGAATGACCAGACTTGATTACATCCTGATTATTTATTCTTTCACATAAAGAAAAAATGGAAAAAAATGTACACTGTGTGGGAGTGCAGTATATCTCTCTCCATGCCAACCGACTCTCTTGTCTAATGCCACCCACCACCACCACCCCATCCAGATGGTGAGCATGCGTCGCCTGGCAGGACCCAAGAACCCGGCAGAGATGACCTACTACGCCCAGCTCAATGGAGAGCCTATCCTGGGCACCATGGCCGCCAAGACCCTGAGCACCCTGGATTCCCAGACCATGGCTCTGACCCTGGGCTACTTCGTACAAGTACAGGCCGAACGTAAGCCGGAGCTTCTTTGTCTTTTAATTTTTTACTCATTTTTTGTATCGTTGAAGGTCATCCGTACATCCGTTCATACATGAATCACCTTTATGTAACAGGAAATACCTTCATATTCGTACATATAACAATAATAATAATAATAATAATAATAATAATAATAATAATAATAATAATAATAATACAATTATGAGAATTATAAGAATAAAAATGATAATGATAATGCATTGGATTTATATACCGCTTGTCTTATCCAAAGACACAAAAACAAGCAAAACAATTGAAATATACAGTAGGCTATAGTTGAGTTTCCCAGTGTTCAGTTGAAGTCTATTTAAGGACTGCAGTCTTTACCATCCGACAAGCACGACTTTACTGTTTGTTATCTTGTCTGATTGTTTTTTAGATTATCAAAATAAGAAAATCCCTCAACTGCAATAAATCATGAACTTGCAGAACACAACACCAAAGTTAGTTGAGGTTAAATGTTCAGAGAAAATAAATTGCCTTCTGTCCCATAGGCAGGATTACAGCCAGACAGCGAATATAATGCTGAAATAGTCTTGTAGAATGCGATGATCAATTGCATTGGGCTTAAGGGGATATCCATAGTAAGCAGAATATCATTGACTACCTCTGGTTGGCTCCAATCGTTTCAAATCACTTTGGAAGAAAACGATGAGAAGGATGAAAACATGGCGTTGACTTTGTTAAGCATGTCTCTCTTAGGTCTTTTGAGTAGTGGTTTGATCCCAGCAGAGCAATTTGTGCCGGTCACATTATAATGTTAAGCACAGAAGGTGCAAGGGTAACTACACTTGCAGACACACCAGCATGCAAGTAGGGGAAATCTCTCTTTTTCTCTCTCTCTCTCTCTCTCTCTCTTTCTCTCTCTTGAAATTTACATTTTAAATCCAATTTGGATAAATTGGTATAAAACACAAAATATATATATTTTGTCACCATCCTGTGATGTAAGTAAGTAAGTTGGTCAAGTGTATTTATATTTACAGACAGGAAGTCACAGAGTGCTTTACAACAGTAAAACAAGAAGATGGAGAAAAAAAACAGACACATAATAACAAAAAGCAGGTAAGGACGATTATATCAAATGATTGAATTGCATTTGTGTGTGTGTGTGTGTGCCTGTGTGTGTGTATGTGTGTAGCGGTGGTGAAGACTCCTCCAGGCAGCCTGTGGATCCTAGCAGTGCTGACGCCAGTGGTTCTGCTGGTGGTGGTGATGGGCATGGTGGCCTTCCTGCTCTGCAAGAGGAACCACCGGGTCATCTTCAAGACCAGCGCCTTCAGGACCTTCAAGTCTCGCTCAAAAGTAACGACCTCCACCTGTATAGGGCTTGTACATCACAGTGCATCATGGGACTTTTTGTTGCCGATACTCCGCCATATTGAGAGGATTCAAGGGAGTTGTAGTACTGTAAAATCAACGTAAATATACCTTAACCTAGGCTAATGAAAATGTTCTCTCGCATGAAAAACGCTGTCGCAGTTTCAAAGACGTCAATGTCTCCCCATAATGACAAATCATTTTTACAATTAAATAATGCCCAAAAAAACATGACTACCAACATAATAACTAACATTCTGATGTTCCTATGCTGCCATAATGGAGGTGGTCATTGCGATGTGACGTTGAGATGTACAAGCCCAATCGATGAATTACCAGTATTATTTATTACTATCTATTACGTGTGTCAAACACAAAGCCTGAGGGCCAAATCAAGCCCTTGGACGAATTCTATTCATTCTCGATTTCTCAAATTCCCACGATGTGCTGCACTACAAGTCCCAGCAAGCACTGCAAAAGTGCTCCTACGTGGGTGCAGCAGGAGCACTGTTAATACAATTATCACTAATATTGTATGTACATTCAAATCATTTTTGTTTTGTATTATAATTTATTTCAATATTTTTGTTAGTATTGTTATTTATGTTGTAGTTGATATTATTTTGAATACGTTTTTTTGGGGGGGATTTTCTTGACGAGATGATCCCTATTCGTCGTATGTATGTCTTGAAGAAGAGACCAGAGGACCGTGAGAACGACAGCATATTCAGGGCGGCACAAGCCGCTTGTTCCTCTGCCTGCTCAATGGTCCGTGGTCAGCGGTAATCATGCTGACTGTAATGACCAATCAGGCGAGAGGACAGAAAAGGGCGCAGCGTGCTGCAAGTGTATCTCGAGGGCAAAATTAGACTGTTTGCTATAAAAAGAAAATGATTGAATAAAGCGGCATAATTGAGGTTAAATCCCAACATGGAGGTCAAGATACACGAACCATGTATACGACACATCCCGCTGCCCCGCTTCTTCTCACGCGGTGTCCGTGAGTTGCGTGTTGTCATTGATTGTTGAAACCACAGCTAGCGGGGCTAGCTCGCGAGCTAACCAGCTTCTATTCAATTACTATTCTAGTCCATTCTTTCCTACTAATCCTACCCCATTCACTTTCTCCTCGTCTAGACGTCGTATCGGAGAGAAGGCAGTTACCACCATCAGGTATATTAATGGAGTGAATGGTGCGGTTGTGATGATGTCACCTTCTGACTGAATGACTGAGTGAATGACCGACTGAATGACCGACTGACTGACTGACTGACTGACTCAATGAACCCCATGACCGACGAGCCCATCGAAACGAATGACGCGCTGAC
>JAOPHQ010006258.1:405000-420000 GCA_030340625.1 Merluccius polli
CTTTGCTTCGGCAGAAACGCTATCTCTCCTTGTCAGCTCCAATCATTCTGTGTTTAGCTGTATAGAGTTTGTATTACTATGCCATTATATCTCCATGTTCAATTGACATCTTCACAACAGCAAAGTTTGTATTGCAGCATGCTAGTGTTTCGTTATTATTATTCAACATTTGTTTTTCTCATCAACAATACAAAGAGTGTTCTGATGTATTATTATTATTTTTGCAGTGTGTATATGTGGGTTTTTGTCTTGGCATGAGTAACTTTTATTAGTTACATCCTCTGAAAATGCATTTTAATATATAGAAAACAAATTCCCAACAGTATATTTCCCATTTGAATTTATTTCCAAAACACGTCATAAAAAAATACCACATGTTATTTCAGTGAACAAGGTTTGAGATGGTTGATGTCCAAAAGTCATTGAGGCTTCAATCTGTAATAATGTGACCTCTGACCCCTTGAATGTGTTCTGATCTTTACAGCCAGTCCAAGGTTTTGACTACGCCAAGCAGCACATCGGTCGGCCTGGGGACGAAACCATCTCCGTTACCAAGGAAACGCTGGTCCTGGCCCTCCCGGCGCGGGATGCTCCACTGTCATTGGACAGGAAGGCCTACCAGGACGGGACAGCCAATAAGAGGCCTCCGTCCACTGACATGCACAAGGGAGGGTAGGGATGATCAGTGTTTATCTGGGTCACTTATTTTAGTTTACTTTTTATTATGATTTTTAGTTTTATTCTTTGAAATCTGATGTGTATGTCGTTGAAATATTCTGTGCTCATCTATGGTGTCTGAAATCTTCTGTGCTCTACAGTATATCTACAGTCTCCGAAAGGCTTGTGCTGTGTTGACCTAGCATGTAAAAACCATTGTTGTGGATTTCGCGAGCAGCTGTCGAACTCAACACAATCTGGAACACAAAACTGAGCTTTATCTCGGCAATCCGGGTTTGACATCAGCGCACACCAAAGAGATTCACACACTTGACAATGAGCAAGGAGTCATCTGTGTGTATCCGACAGCTCAGTATGGACGGGGCCAAGTCTGCTGTCGAATCACTGCTGTTGACTTGTGAATGCGATGAGGACAAAAACATAGTATTTACATACTACATGAGATAACATGAGCACCACGCAAATCCCTAGCATCAGGCAGGTTGGGTTAACTGGCATTCAATGAATTTGTGTTGTGTTTCTCCCATTTGTTTCACTAGGAAACTATCAGTTAGAAAAGAATAGAAGACAACTTTATTGTCCACACAGGGTGGAAAATTGTCTTTGGCTTCACGTCAGCAGAAGAGTGGATGAACTATGGTCATCTGCATATTCTTACAAACTATAAGATTGGTCTCATATCATGACGTCATTAGTATACACTTAGAATATTGAGGGGGATAAGAATGATCCCTGTGGTGCCCCAGTGCTTATGATGAGCCGATCAGACGTTTCCATTAATGAAAACTCTTTGTAGAGGAAGTCTCTTATCCAGAGGATGAGATCAAGACAATATAGCCTGAGCCAGGATAGTAACAACAATGCACTTGTTCTAGTGAACGGCTGTAATTGGAATAGCTTGCTATTTCAGGAGCGAATGGGTTGCATTAAATGGGAGTGCGCTTGATTTTATAGCACTTCAATGTTCAACAACCGGCTCATTTTCCAGGAGCCTGTCATCAGTTCCCTATGAATAGTGTTGACAGGAGTCAAACAATCAATAAGTGTTTATTAATAATGATATAGACAACAGTCTCAAGCTTTCCCTCACACACACACACGCACACGCACATGCACACACACACACACACACACACACACACATAGGGAGAACAAAATATATGGGAATTCTGGTTGACCTTGACGGTGTTTTTTTAGAAATCAAATGAAAAAAAGGTCAAACAGTATCCCCATATATTTTCTTATATTTATAAACCACTAAAGGAATGATCAATTGTTTGTTGTTACTTTTTTAATAGTGGTTGACCATTCCATGCATATTCATAAGCCTGGCTCTAGCCGTGCCATTGGGAACCATTAAGTGGAACAGTGAGCGTGTAAATGGCTGTAGAGAGCTTTGTTGTGTGCATTGTAACATAATCAGCTTACAAAATGGACTCGCAATGAAATCATTTGGGGGAAATGATTATAATAATTTCCATGAAACAATCATATGCAGTGTGCACATAGGAGTATACGGCAGTTACAAAAAAAAGAAATAATGCATGAACGACATCATCATTTTAACAATTAAAGGATTTAAGAAATCACTGAGTGCCAAAAGTGGCACAATGCACTCAACAGCACAACACAATGTGTGAGAAGAAGGTAGAAGGAGAGAGAGAGAGAAAGAGAAAGACTGAGTGAGACTGAGTGAGAGAGAGACTAAGAGAGACAGAGAGAGAGAGACAGAGAGAGATTCATTGCAGTGAGATCATTTCTCAGAAGGAGCATCCAAACAAATACAGCAGTGGCTGGGGGGAGACAAACAGGATGTGACCTATCCTCATTCAAACACCCCTCTCTAATTGTTTGTTTTGTTGTGCAACACATATGGTAATCCATGCTTTGCTCGCCAATGGTGTTTTAATCGCTGATACAACAAACCTGACACTCACACTGTCAACACACAACATGTCTGTCAATTGACTTTGTGTGTGTGTGTGTGTGTGTGCGACAAACCACACCACCTGTGCCAAGTTACATGGCCCATGGCTATTTTGTGTGTGTGTGTGTTTGATGTTCAAGCGCACGTGCGCAAAATTTGAATTCCGTTTTCCTACGCGTACAAACAAATTGCCTCCTAATCTTTCTCTTCTCTTCCTTCTCTCCTCTCGTCTCCTCTCCTCTTGCCCGTGTTGCTATGGCGACGGGCAGGCGGTTGCCGAGCGAGGAGGATGGCTCTGTGTCGAGCGGTGGCTCGGGGAAGCTGAACACGGGCAAGTCCTCATCGACGCGCCGGACCGCCACAGCAGGCAGTGGCGTCGGCATCGGCGGCGGCGGCGGTGGTGGCGGCATCAAGACGAACGGCAAGGAGGAGCTCCATAAGAGATGCAATAATGGTGAGGGGGAGAGAGGGGGCAAGAGAAAGGGGGAGAGGGAGAGTGGGGGAGATAGAGAGAGGGAGAGGGGGGGGGGGGAGTGAGAGGTGGAGAGGAAGTGTGGGGGAGAGAGAGAGAGAGTGAGAGGGGGAGAGGGAGAGTTGGAAAGAGGGGGGGGGGGAGAGGGTGTGAGAGGGGGAGAGAAGGAGAGGTTTGGAAGGGCAATAGGGCAAATTAAGTGATAAGATTAAGGAAGGGACAGAGGAGAGACAGAGAGATGCAACTGGTGAGTGAAGGGAAAAAGTGGAAGGAAAAGGTGAAAGTTGCTTCCAAGTGAGAGGGTGAAATGGTAAAGATAGAGAGGACTGGGGTATAGGAGAGGAGGAGGGGGAGGAGGGGGACGGTAACAGAGAGGTAGAACTGATCGAAAGGTTTGAGGGGGGTGGCATGTGCATTTATCTAACATCGAACGCAAAATCGATCGCTGTACCTGCAACCAGACTCCAGCCCAAAATTGACTTTTAGCTGAGTTCCAGACAAATTCTAAACCTATTCAACAAAGTACGCCAAACATTTAAACAAAAGCTGTTTTATTGACAAATCATCTTGGCCTCGCATTCCAACCAATCTGATCCTTCAGGATCAAATTGCATTATCAATACAGTTTGTACTCTCATGACTTTTCTCTTGGAAACACACTTCAGATCACGGATGTAAGAGTGCCATCTCACTTTGTCTTTAATGACAACATGAAATTACACCCATGTAATATGTTATTTTAGTTATATATTTCCTGTTCGGTGACTTGAGGATCCTTTGCATTCTCTGTACTAACTGCGGCCATCTTTTGACCTTGTCCTATGCGTGACCGCATTGAGGGTGTTTTAAAAGCATTACGAGTGGTGTGACGTCCATATTAAGCCGCCATATTAACAGCTTCTTATCACCCACTTTTTAATCTCTTCTCTTAAGACCTAAGACTTTAACCTCCACAGCTTTCCCCCCGCTCAGCGGTTTATCACTGCATGACAATACAGGGATTACTTAACACTAGAGGACCATCACGCCCTGAGACATTACCCATGTGATCACCATCATCACGTGATCACCCATGTTTAGGACGGCAAAAAGTCAAAGCAAAATCTGTAACTTTTTTTTTTTTAAGTCTTTTTTTTCCATCTCTATCTCTACCCACTCTCCTATTGTTATACCTTACCTACCCCGATGTAACGGTTAGATGAGAGGACATGGCATTATTTTAGTTTCCATGAGATTAGATCAGGTTGCACTTCATGCAATGCCACTCAGAATTATGACTGACAAGAGAGATACTGATCAGCAAATTTAGAGTGTCAAACACTTTGTATGCACCATTGTTTGCCTTTCCTGAATTAATTTATAGTGGAAATGTCTTTGTTTATGTAAAGGAGAACACAAAATTCAGGCACCAGGCGACAACTCAAAATATAATGGAATATAATGCAGTGAGGCTGTCAGGCGTTCTGTATTGTTTTCTCCTGCAGATCCACTTTTCTCATTTAATATTATCCCTGCTGAGTCAACACATTATGATTTACTTTTCTGTCCTCTTTTGTGTCTTTTGTTTGAGGAAGTACTTTAAATGTGCATGTGGCACCTATTCACATCAATGATAAATTAATTCATTGTAATTAATTTATAAATGTATTGGGGGGACAAATGCACTTGTTCCAAATATTGAGGGGGACATATCCCCTGTGTCCCCCCCGAAATCTACGCCTATTCTGATCAGTATCTGGGGGCAGTCATTCTTAGTTAGAAATGTCATGAGAAGAGCACAGAAGGCATATAACACCACACTTCAACTTAACCAGAAATCTGCACAAAGGACTAGTTAGGCATGAAAGTGAAGAGCTCCAGCTGTGAGAGATGTGCTCTCATTGTTAGCCTTGTGCAAGCAGCGCTGGCTCAACAGGGAGCTAACCAGAAGGCATTACAGTCTTCAGAGGAGCTCTGCCATGTGATGTCAGCCAGGCAATGAGTCAGCGACACCAGGACCACAATCACAGTCTCTTTCTTTAGCTGTTTCTCTCTCTCTCTCTCTCTCTCTCTCTCTCTCGATTCTACTGATTGTCCCTGTGGTAAACCAACTTTCTACCTATCTGTGCCCCCCCCCCCCCACCCCCAGATCCATACGAAGACCACTCCGGCTCCCTGCGTCTGATCACCATCAAGCCCATGACGGCTCAGCCCACCTACTCCTACCCCTCCTCGTCCTCACACAGCCAGGACTCGGTGGTCCTCAACGGAGAGGTGAGCTCAAACTATGCTGCCCCCTATTTTAAAGACCCAGGACTCCAGAGAGTATAGACCCCTTTTCTATTGGTAAACATTGTGATGTTTTTTTGTGGGCGGAGCGTATGTGGAGGCAGAATAATTCCCTGAACACGTTAGCCAACGCTGGCTAGCAAGTTTTGTTGGCTTGTTTTTTAACATTGGCTGAAGAAAATAGGAGTTTCTCTGAATATGTACGGTCACACAGTCTCCGGGACCGCGAGTGTTACTTGAAAAAGTTACCATTAACCAACGATGTCAAAGTGCCTCCGGTCACTTTGACAGAGAGGCGAAGCAGACCTGGAGCTCAAATCACAGCAACAGCGTTTCATTCAGATGAATGAGAAATACCGTGCGAGTATTCTCACTCTTCTGGGTCATTTAAAACATCTGTGCTACAACCTCAATAGTTTGGTTCAACATATTACACCTAAACCAAATGAACCGCCTCCCATTTCAATCAATGCGATCTAATGGATGACATTTGTTCTGTCTTTTGGTTAATTTCATGGACGGACAGGCTACCGTGCCATCATGTCCACTTGGAGATGGAAATAAACTCCGAAAAGATATTAATTCAAATGAGAGATTGGATAATTACTTTTTACAGTATAGTGTTAGTTAAGAGAGAAACTATGTCTATTGAATATGAGCAATCTCTACCATTGTGTTGTTGTAAAGTGGATCTCTAAATACCAGCTATTTACCATTCACAGCTTTTTTTAACTCGATATTTAGCAAGGAAATCGTTGAGATCAGAGTAGATAAAACTATTGAATAGTTTCATATGTGTATTAACACCATATTAATAAAACCGTTAAACTTTTGAAGACATAAATTATTATGCTAATTTGACTCCGTTTACGTGCCTTTTTGCCCGCAGTTAACGGCATTGCGAAATCGACCGGGTTATTATGAAACATGTAAAGACATTTAAACCATAGACGTGAATTTTATGACACCAACTCACCGTGAAACATTTAAGAGGTAAATCTAAAGTTATTTATTATTCAGTGTCGTCTTGATTCCACCAGGCCGTACGTTTGGGCTTTGTTTTGCCTCCAGCCAACACCGTGACGTTGTGGACATGTTATTATGTGTCATCTGACAATGTTTCTACAAATAAATTACTTCAATAATAATAATAATAATAATAATAATAATAATAATAATAATAATAATAATAACAACAATAATAACAATAATAACAATAATAACAATAATAAAAGCATACCTCATTCTAACGTGTCCAACAAAGTGATACTGAGTGGAATATGAGTAAAGGTGAGAGTGATGAGTAGACTGGGGCTGCCGATCTCTGGAACAAAGGCATGGATGTAGTTGTGGGGCATATCTATACATAGTGTGTGTGTCTGCTTATTTATTTATACATGTGCTAACTCACACACACACACACACACACACACACACACACACACACACACACACACACACACACACACACACACACACACACACACACACACACACACACACACAGCGTTAGCTCTAGGTGTTTTCTTTGAAGATTAAATATGAAGCAATTTGTCAACCTCCCGTACCGCAGATTAGCCGTAGCTGCCATTAGCATATGTGTCGCTGGGGTTGTGTTGGGGTGTGTGTTCTCATTCGGCTTCAAAGTTTTCTTCCGTTTTTTTCGAAACCTTTGGCTGAATCTCATTTGCATAATCCCCTCGAAGCAGTGATGAGCCTCATGCGTCCTCCATGCCTACTAGGGACTTCCCCCTCCCCCACTTTTAGAAATCCTGTTTTTGTACCCCCAACTTTTAAAAAATGTTTTTAAGTGAAAATGTTTAAATAATCAAAATCGCTTTTGACGTCGAACATCTTTCCAAATGACCATGCACATGCAGGCTTACTGTTTCAGAGGTATCACACCTTAATATTGGGTTATATAAATAGTTAGATAAATACAAATATGTAATACGTTTAGGGGTGTCATGATTCTCCTAATCCACGATTTGATTTGACTTTCGATTTTAAGGTGACGATTCAATTCGATTTTCAAGGCCATATGGTCAAATTTTAATAATTGATTTAAAATATAACAAAAACGTATTTCACCTAATTGGTGAAATAACTGTTTCAAAAAGAAGAGCCACTAAATGACATTGTTTTGATCGAAATTGAAACAATTGGAAGTGGCTTTGCTGTGCTCCTCTGACACACAGGACACAGGTAAATATTGTATATAATCCCAGTTTATTGGAGGTTTGGCAAGATGGTACAGCTAGAGCAGATGTGCTGACATGTCAGAGCCTCTCTCCCCGAGTGTGTGTGGGTGATAGCTGGTTTATCCTGTGGGCCTTGACCCCTGAAGCACCACCGGTGCAGCCTCACCCAGCCCCAGAGTCTGATCAGTGTGACTCAGGCCAGGTGAGGCCGCTTAAACCAGCCACCCACACACACTCCACAATAACAGTTAACATTTTAAATTCTCATGTCTTACACTGCCCACTGTAATAGCTAAGACATACCTGAATGGGCGTGTAAATACAGAAAAACTATGTTAAATATTGTGACATTTTTTGATGTGGGAGATCCCCCCAGAACCCTCTTTATAGTCTGTTCCTACATCTTAATAATGCTTTCTACGCCTGTGTGTGTGTGTGTGTTGCAGGCCAACCACAATGGGCTGAAGCAGAAGTCAGACATCGAGCACTACAGGAACAAGCTGCGTCAGAAGGCACGGAGGAAGGGCTACGGGGAGTTCTCGCTATCCGGCAGCGGCAGCCACGCCCACGGCCAGCGGGACGCCAGGCACGGACGCCACGAAAACGGGCTCAAGGAGCCAATGACCGCGGAGGAGAAACGGGCCTCCTTCGCCGGATGCCATAAAAGGTAAGGGAGAGGTGTTCCAGCTCCGAGTTCATCGTGAAAAGTGGTTCATGTTTGTTTCGATTGTTCTCAGATGTCTGATGATTTTGGGGAGTCGTGAGATTTTCAAATTGTCAAATTTGTCAAATTTATTTTCTCCATATAATACAGCAAAAACCCATTTTATCTTATTAAAGCCACAAGAAATGGTTTGTAAGTATTCAAAATTCATAAAAAGTTTTTAAAAAAAGAGTTGAATTTGAACTGTATTACCATGGTAACACACCTGATCTGCCGCAATTGTGTGATGGTGATAATGTCACGTCTAGATAATTAGTGCTAGACATGGCGTGTAGCTTGTGGGTGGTGGGTTGAGATAAAGATGGAGAAAAGGACATAACAGAAGTGTGTGTGTGTGTGTGTGTGTATGTGTGTGTGTGTACACGTGTTTGTGCAAGTGCCACTGTGAGTAGGTCAGGAGGGACAAGGGGGTTGCAAGTCTCGGCCCAAATCATTTTAGGGGTGCCATGCCAAATAGCTGGAGAACCACTGTGTTATTAGCTAAATGTACATTTTGGATCAATATTGCCCAATACTATCTGATTTATATAAATATCATCAATAATAAAATTTGATATTTTTCATTCATTGAACTTGACAACTTAACGCTGGTATCATTATCATTTGACCATGGATGATACCAGCGTCCTCAACAGACCCTTTAGTAGACTAAACTAGTGGAGATGAGTCTGCTCCCCATGTCCTGGTACATGAAAGCAGCAGACCCATAAATAGTGTTATGAGCGACACCTGTGTTTGTCCTACGACGGCGCCTCTGTGAGAAGGGTCTGGTGCAGGCAAAACCTCAACACGCCAGACACAGTTCGGTCGGCTCAACGTAGCGTAGCTTATTATGGGATGTGTGTGTGTTTCCCCCCCTCCCCAGGTACTCTCATCCCCGGGAGCCAGCCTACTGGAGCCGCCAGTCCCTGAGCAGCCCCAGTCCGGTGGAGACGGAGATGGACCTGCTGGTGCTGAGGGAGAGGTCGCGCAGGGGCATACGCAACAACGGCTACGACGTGAGCTCACTTGAGGGAGGGCAGGGGTGCAGGGATGCAAGGAAGGATGGAGGGATGGAGGGATAGAAGAATGGATGGTGCAGCCAGACAGCCTGTAATAGATTATTGGACAGCTCCACGGATGGGTGGAGAGATGGATAAACGTCTTTCTTTCTTTCTTTCTTTCTTTCTTTCTTTCTTTCTTTCAGATGCACTTATAAATGAGCAGTCATTTTAGCTAATCCCAAGGGAAACTTAATCCTCCAGCTCCCTTCCCTCTCTCTCTCTCTCTCTCTCTCTCTCTCTCTCTCTCTCTCTCTCTCTCTCTCTCTCTCTATGTCTCTGGCTCTCTGACCTTGTAAACCCTTAAAGAGCTCAGATTTTAGACCTAGTAGATTATGATTAAATAACCTCTCTGTGAACTTTAGGAAAACCTGCAGCCCGCAGAAAAAGTGGAAACATCAAAAAGATGAGAGGGACAAAGAGAGTGAAATTGGTTAAAGAAGGGGAAGATTGTTAGACAGATGGATGGCAAGCCAGGCGGCAACAAAAGGAAATTGTAAAGAGAAGCTATATAATAAGCTATATATATACATTATCAAGAGAAGCGAGGGGAACACACACTCCAAATGTGTGTGTGTGTGTGTGTGTCTCTCTCTCTCTGTCGCTCTCTCTCTGCAGTAGTGAGTGCAGCAGCTCCTAGCTGAATTTCAATGAGCTTGAATATAATTACCACCTATTCACAAATTGAAATGGGAAACTTGATAGCCGGTTAATAGCCTTAGATATGCTGATCCATCCAAAATGGTTCCAGTGGCGTGTGTGTGTGTGTGTGTGAGACCATATGCGTGTGTGGCCATGTGTGTGTAAGTGCAGTGCCTCAGTGGTTCTGTGTAGGTCAGCAGTATGTTGTACTTTATTGCCTGTGCTATGGGATTAGCTTTGTATTGTGGTGCTTCAGCATGCACACTATTAAACATATCTGATATGTGTGGTTAGTGTGAATATGGGGCATCATTCATGTGTAACCGCGCGTAACGGTGTGTGGCTCCTAACTTGGTGATCCCAGTCACCTTGACTCAGAGACATTGTTAGGGATGTTATTTTTGTAATCAAGATTGTATGTGTATGTGTATGTGTGTGTGCGTGTGTGTATGTGTGTGTGCATGCGTGCGTGTGTGTGTGTGTGTTCTCCTCACAGGGAGAAGCAGAACCATTTGAGGAGACCAACGTGGACCGCCTGATGACCTCGCTGGGCTTCGGTGGAACCGGCAGCACCCGGAACGGCAGCCTGGGGGTCAAGGGTCACCGCGGCTCAGACTCCTCCACGCTCAGCTCCCAGCCCTCCATCGACGAGGTCCGCTCACAGATGCACATGTTGCTAGGCAACGCCTTCAGCCTGGCCCCCCCGGAACACGACCCCCCGTCGCCGCCAACGAGGTGAATCACCGCTCGAAGCAGACTGGCGTGTTGTTGTCGTGGCGTTGCCACACGGCAACAACACGCCACCGCCACCTCGGGGGGTGTAGCTGGGAGACGTGTTGGACGCAGTGTGTCTAGAAGCTCAGAAACAGCTCTGCCGCAAGCGAGAGAGATTGGAGTCTTGCGGGTCTTCAGGTTCGCAGGACCCAAACTCATATCATATGTTGCGTGAGCGGGATGTTTGGTTCACTCTGTTACTCTTCATGTAGGCGAGAGCAGCCGGTGCGCATCAGGATTGTGGGATAAATGCGGAATGCAAAACTTTTTTTTTTTTGTCCTGACGCCTACGCTGAAACACAAACGCATCTCTGATCAATGTGCTGCTTCAGTTCTGGCTGAAGGAACAGCAACATGAACTTCATGGTCATGTTACTGAGCGTTATGGCTGGGTATGGCTGGAATTGGAAATCAGGTGTTTGCAGTCAGGGAAGAAATGACCGGTGCCATGCAGAGCTCTACCACTGCAGACATTACAATAAACCTCAACTGGAGGATGCATTGATCAGAGAAGGTGTGTGTGTGTGTAAGAGTGTGTGTATAACCATCTCTCTATCCCTCACAAACAGCAGCCACCACCGCTACCACCCCCACGCCCACACCGCGTACAACCCGTCCCACACCGCCCCCTACTGTGGGGGGGTGACCAGCGCCCCCGGCACCATGAACCACCCCTGTGGGGGGCGCCAGCGGAGCGCTCCCGGCTATGGGGACATGCACCAATGTAGCCTGCCTAAACCGGTCAGTGCTGTTCACCATTGTTACGTCTAGGGAGGGGTGTTGCAAATTAGCGTGAGCTACAGTACAAATGCCATAATGGAAATTATTGATGTGTATGTGGTTGAATATAGTCACTGGAAACCCAAATTCATGTTTTCGTTTTAAGTTTGTAATTTAAGGCTGTGTATATATCTAATAAGCATTAAAGGTGGAATTTGTACAATTTAGTGGCATCTAGTGGTGAAGTCGCAGATTACAACCAACTGAATACCTTTTTACCTGCTTTTAACTGTTGTAGAGCTAGCGAGATACATTTCTAAACACCCATTTTAATGTTATATCCCTTATGAACATTTTGTAACGTGAGACGTATCCCGTTTAATTGCAATTTAGTTAGGCTATTGTTTAGGGCAGAGTAATTTGTAATTCCCCTTTTGTGTAGAACTATTGGCCAAGCGTTGGCTGTAAAGAGAGTGCTGCTGCCCAACTGTCTCCTCGGCAGGTATATCACTGCTAGAGACACGGGATAGTAGTAAGCCCAGTGCATAACCACATGACATGGACACGTGTCATTTAACCGGCCACATTACCCTAAACTGCACAATGCCAAACACGGGGATTGGCTGAAAATAAATTTTACCACGCAAGGATTTTTTAAAAATATTTAGTTTTTTTGTAACTTTTCTTCCTCATTTGGATCGTTTGCGATCCACTTGAAATGCCTCAGGTGGCTCGCGATCAACCGGTCGGTGACCACTATAGGGTTTGTACATTGCGACGTCACATCACAGTGACAGCCATTTTGGAAGCATAGGTCATTGTTTAGTAATTAATCGTGAAATGATTTGTCATTATGGGGAGACATTGTTGTGTTTGAAACTGCCAAAGCATTTCTCATGCGAGACGTGGCAAAACAAAGGTTTTTAGGTTACGGTATATTTATGTTGATTTTACAGTTCTACAACTCTCTGAGTCTTCTCAATATGGCAGCGTATCGACAACAAAAAATCTAATCCCATGATGCATTCTGATGTGCAAGCCTATACAAAAAAACATTCATGCAAAACATCAGCTCTATGTTTGCATTGTATCGATGTGTTTTTTTATGAATTCATTTTATTTGCTTGTTGTTTGTGGCTGCTGCAGGGTTTTAGGTTCACCCAACTCCCTGATATGGGCATCGGGCCCCCACCTCCGTTGATCCCCTCGCGACCGGGACCACCCCCTGGGACCTCTGTGAGGCGGTAAGACATGCAACACACACACACACACACACACAGAAAAACACTATGTAACTACTATGAATACTACTACTGATCTGAAACTGATGTCCGCAGCCAACCCCCCTTTATACACCACTGATCCTGTTGCTGTCGATTTTGTATGCTTGTTCGTAACGGGCCGATTGCTTGGCCCTACGGTACTGCCGCTGCTTGCAGCTTTCTCAAGAACAGCTCATTCAAACAACTTCACACTCGACACTGCGCTTCCTTGGGTCCTCAGCAATACACCCGTTATGTGTGAAGTCGAACGGATGAACAGCCGTCGGGAAGATTGAAGGACAGCGAGACATACAGAGACTCCTACCATTATAGTTCGCCCATTCGACGAAAAACACTCTTTCCCTTTGAAATGTTGTACTGCTGTTTTATACATTTGATGAGGTGAAGCTGCTTGTCATTATTTAGGAATCATTTAAATGTTGTAGATGGTCTGCTCCGTTCTTCTGGTGGTTTTGTTGTTGTCCTGCCAACAGTATTTATGCACGGTGGAAATTGCGTAAGGGTGTCGCCTAATGGATTCATTAGCCTATGCCAGCCATAATTAACCAATTGGACTGTTTCTGTACACCAAAACACGACTTGACAAGCATGATGCAGTGCTGCTAATGACATTGTCCTTGGCATACGTTATTATGATACTGCGTCACTGTGGCGGTGGTACAGGAATTACAGACCCTAGGTTTATAATAAAAGCTCTCCCAAAATGAATGCAAACATTTTGCTTTTTTTTTCATTGCTCAGGATTTAGGATAATTTTAGTTGATGTCTGATTTTAATTGCTGAATTGAATGGCCGCCAATAAAGCATCTGTATGGTGGCTGTCGGTCACTGTCATTATTGATTATTTGTTCTCAAATGATTTTGAGAAATTGCCCTGTTTGGGCTCTAATTTGTATTTAACACAGACTGATTCTATACGGTACACTTTGTGCCTCTTGTTGTCCTCTCTCCATCTCTCTCGCTCTCGCTCTCTCTCTGTCTCTCCCATCTCCCCCTTCCCCCTCCGTCTTTGTGTGTGTGTGTCTCTCTCTCTCTCTCTCTCTCTCTCTCTCTCTCTTGCTCCCCCTCCCTTTCTACCTCTCTCTCTACCTCACACTCTCTCTATCTTGCATTAAGTTCTTGGATCCAAGCCCATGCATGAGGCCGCATATCGTTTGATCTCCAGAGCTCCTTCATCTGAAATGCTGTTGCTGTGGCTTCCACCACCACGTGCACTTCAGCACCACTGCAGTGACTTTGACTTCTCAGTCAGTCCTCAGCCCTTAGCTTCTTGCTCACTATTATGTGAGAAGTTTGCCACCTAGTGGACAAACCATGGATCGATCACACAACAGCCCAGTGATATTAGCAGGACAAGAATAGGAAATGATGATGAAGTCCAATTTGGACTTAACGACGGTGAAGCGCTTCATTACGTTCCCCCGCAAGAAAAACCCCCAACAGTAGTTATAAAATGCGTTGGATTTCTGTTTTTACCAAACGGCCGGCTTGTGTAATCTAGTGGGCGTGTGTGTGGCTGGTGGACGAGTCCCACTGCAGTGTCTTCATTACGCATGCTGGAGACCTCCACTCCCCATAGAGTTGCACATTGCATTTTGAATGCAACCGCGGCGAACAAGAAGCACCTGGCGGCCGGGTCCTCTCTGTACGTCTCAGGCCAGTGATCCCAAGCACAGTCGACATCATTTTCAAAACATCCAAAACATTGATTGCCCTCGAAGTCTAGAATGCAATGTGCCGTCTACAGGCGGCGTGAATGTACAAATGGCATTACCACCCCTTTAAATCAGCTCGAAGGAATAGCAGGAAAATCAATCGGCTGAAATTTCGCAAGATTTCCCGTATTCTCAGACATTTCATAAGGACTAACAAGATGAGTATGTGCAATACTATCACAATAACCACCATTGATAATATACTGTTCTCATTGAGAATTGAGAGGATGTGTAAATTGTGGAGGTTTTCCTCGGATTTAAGAGATGTTTTGTGAATTGAGGTAGATGAAAAATAATGAAGTGTCCTCACAGCTGCTCAATCGTCTAACTATAATGGTAGGAGTCTCTGTATGTCTCGCTGTTCTTCAATTTTCTCGACAACCGTTCATCCGTTCGACTTCACACCTGGCGGGTGTATTACTGAGGAAGCGAGGAAGCGCAGTGTCAAGTGTGAAGTTGCTTGGATGAGCGGTTCTGGAGAGAGCTGCAAGCGGCAGCACCATAGAGCCAAGCAATCGGGCCGTTCCCCACAGGCATGTTTTGAACATGCACACTG
>JAOPHQ010006258.1:425000-430000 GCA_030340625.1 Merluccius polli
ACATGAATACATGCTAATTGCGTTATTTGTCAAAAATATGTATTGAAATAAGCAAGTACTTGCATTCGGAGGAATAATTAATCAATAATGAAGCAAATTATAAATGGGGATAATAATAATAATTTCACGGCACACCTAGCCTTGCCACACTGGTTGGGAACCACTGAAATAGGGGTTGAAGGGGAACTTTTAGGTAGCGGGCAGATCTGGTGCAGGCAACATGGAGGAACGGTAAACATTGAGCACGTTTACATGCACACAATAATTGGATAACTGGGAATAATCAGGTAATGGCAATATAAACGATTGACGCGTTTACATGCACTTTAGTAATGCGAAGTGCAAAGTGTAAATAGTGCTGTCCTTCTTCGAGCTGTGTCTATGAGCAGGAGACGCCGACAAGCATTTATACAGCAAGCATCCGCTCTTGGACTCAGCATAGCCCTCCTCCACTACCACCAAACGCTGGTGCTTGCTGGATGCGTAAGGCATAAGGAGTAAGGACAGGTGGGAGAGAGCGGTGCTCAAGGCATTCTCAGATACAGAATGGAGAGAGAATGGAGAGAGAATGTCTCCGGAGAGCATTTGTGAAACTGTGTGATCTGATGATGGATGAGATGAGCCCCAACGAGATGACAGTGCGTCCCGCTGTACCTCTGGAAATGCGAGTGGCAATTGCGTTGTACAAGCTCGGTAGCTGTGGAGAGGCTACAGGCTTTTGGCTTCACTCCAGAAAGGAGTTTTACCACTGCCGCTCGCCATGTTTGCCGTTAACTGCATCCGCTTTTAACATTTTTGCAAATGCACAGATTAAAAAAAATAATAATAATCTGATTAAGGTTATACGTGCGCCGAAATATAACAGAAGATTGAGCAAAAAGCTTGGTGTGTTTATCGGATTTCTCATAATCCGATAATGACTTTTATCCGATAAAGCATATCGCACTATTCTGTTTACATGACCACTTGAATAATTTGGTAACTCCATAAATCAGATAATGATCGGTTTATTAGTGTGCATGTAAATGTACTCATTGTTCATTTGAGTATACTACCCCCATTGTAATCATACAAAATCAGCGAGGTGCCCCATTAGCGGTTGGTGACAGCGGGTATCTGATGTAACTGACCACACATAACTGTGTTGACCTTATACGACCATAAAGAGGTCTATTATGTTCTGATTTTCTACTTCCAGATGTCCTCTTGGCCATAGGATCCTTGTTCACCCTGAAGACTTCATGAAGCTCTCATGTCACCATGACACCCCCTGAACTCACTGGGCAACGCTCTTCTGCAAACAAAAACAATGCCTAGACCCCCGGCGGTCCCCCAGGTCCTGCCCCTTTCTCTGGTCACCCACCTCAAACACCCCCAACTCCAACGACCCCCACAATACTCCACCTCTAATGCCCCATGATTCATAGCTCAAGCTCCCTTTTTTTAACCAATGTGAATACTCAGCCATAACAGACTCTTTAGCCGTTTATCTCTCTCTCTCTCTCTCTCTCTCTCTCTCTGTCTCTCTGTCTCTCTCTGTCTGTCTCTCTCTCTCTCTCTCTCTCTCTCTCACTCTCTCTCTCTCTTTTCGCCCTGAGCCCCTGGACCACTTGGCCCATTGCGCCCCCCCCCCCCCCCTATAACACCTTAGAGCACAGCAGGGGCCCCTCACACTGCTGAGCTCTTACCAACACACCTGAACTTCTCTGAACTCTGACCCTGACTGCAGTGTTCTGTGTGAGACTGGTCGGCTCCTCTCCTCCTGGCCCAGCCTATAAGATGCTACGGTCTGCAGGAAGGGGAGAGGCGATTGCCATGGTCAGGAACAGTTCAGTACCAGCACACATGAACGCTTCACAGTGTGAAACAAAGGGGCCCCCGGCCCCCTGGCCCAGACCTGGACCCCTGGCCTGGACCCTGGTCATCACTTTGTAGAGTTACTGCCATCGTTACAGCAGACGTTGGCCGTGGGCACTTGTCTCAACAACACCGTTTGGGTTGTTGTGATGGGGGTGGGGCATGAGGTGGGCGTGGCTTAGGGGGATGGTGGGGTGTAGTGGGCGGGGCTTATGATGGGGACCAGACAAGACCGGGCTTGTGGGTGTATGTGGGTCTGTGCAGGTGTGGGGTGTGTAAGGCCTCTCGAGTCTGTCGATATGGGTTGTACAAAGGGTGTGTGTGTGTGTGTGTGTTGGCTGGACTGATTTAAAACTGTGCTTTTTTTCTGTTGATGAATCCAGTTTCCTATGTAAATCTTCTAAAGTGTGTGTGTTTAAAATTTAAAATGGGAAAGAAAACCCTATGGGAAACACTAGAAAAGAAGTTAAAAAAAAAAAACACATCTTCGTCTTGAGATGAATCTGTTTCTGTTCTTTGGACTATTTATGTGCTTTGTCTTCTTCATTTTGTGATTCTTTTAAGTGGATAACTGTACAGAAACAGTTGTGGGTGCGCCACGCTCGCACACACACTCTGAAGGCAAAACATGGCAATGCAGAGAACTCGATGGCTTCGTTGTGTTTGGTTATGACAATGGCTTTTTTTCGTTTTCTGTACTTATGAAAGAAAAAAAAACGAAGTCTTTACATTTTACCTTCATCCGATGTATCGCTAAAGAGGCTATTGTTAATCACTCGGTTCCGTCCGACATCGGATAATGAAAGTGTTTTGTCGGCGATCCGTAGCAGAGCTGGGTCAAAACGGTCTCTTTGTAAATTGTTTAAACGCACTTCAGGAGGGTTGACTGAGCCTGACTCGTACCAGTGGAGCCTATGTCTCTCTCTCTCAGTTTTTATCCACCACTGCAATTGTCTGGCTGAGATGGTCGCAGAAAGTGCATATTTCTCAACACAGTAGTTTCATTGTAGTATGTTTCATTGTATGGTGCCTTGGATAAAAGCCACCAAATAATGTATAGAATTATAAAGTGATTTAAATGATGATGCTTTCTTTGACCCGGTTCTGCTCGGACTATGTGAGCCACATCTGTGTTTCGTTTTTTTAACAATGGAACTTTTACTTGAAAAATGTGTCGACTGTGTAATACTGTAAATGGAGAGAGTTACGTCGCTTTAGTCCTGATGAGGCGGCGTGGGGTCGATATAGGGAAAGTATTCAGTCCTTGGAGTAAGATGGTTTTATCTCTGGTCAAGCCGATTGGGCCTGACGTGTAACAATTAGATGTAATACTGTACATAGCAGATGATCTATTGAAGAGGTTTATGCAAGGCACTTGGAAAGATTCTTTGCTTGATGTCATTTCGATCCTTTCAATATCATTTTTTTTCTTCCTTCTAGTGAGGTTTCTTAATTCATCTCATCAATGTTGAAAGACCATCGAACGGAACCACATGCATTTTCTACAGAGAGAGAGAGACAATGAGTGGTGTGAGATACACCAAGGTGTCTCGTAAGTAGCTCTGGCTTTTGTGTGTGTGTGTGTGTGTCTTTTAAATATAGGTCAACACAGCCATATTGGCCAAAATAAGGCAAGTTTTCAATACAGAGAATGTCACACTAAGATTTAAGGATATTTAGCCTTGATTTTTCTGAAGGGCAAAACAAATCAGCACACTGTAATATAAGGTCTTTTGAAAGGTACTAGGCTCTATATTTCACCAAGTGGAATTTAAATGGACGTACCAAGCATGAAGACGGGCATTTCTAATAGAAAGAAAAGCAAAAATGTGTCAATAATGACATTCAATACCAAATAAAGGAGAATAATGTAAGCTATATTATAGAATCTACAATAGAATTTAGTAATTTAGTTAATTTACAATATTAACATTTGATGGCCATTTTGAAACGTATTTAAAAAGTGTATTAGTGCTTAGACTCCAAGCTTAACTGCTGATTTGAAGCCTGAATTTCTGAGAGTATCTAGTAAAAAAAAAGGCCCTTTTAATCGCTTTGGAGTAATTGAGATTTAAACTTGAACTGATCAGTATTGACTGAATTCTGCATTTAAAGAAATCATGGATCAACCGTGTGCATATTGTTACTGTGTAAACACAGTATTTGGGTACAAGGCATCGCTATTCCTATCCCTCAATGAACATTCTCCTAATTTTTCTTTATGAGAAGAAGAAGAGCATCCTCATTCATAATCATTATTGTATTGTGTTGAACCCAGTGCAGGGGGAGGATTCCTATTTATATTTGAATGTGCAATATGTGGACTGGCGAGCTGCGTTTACTGAAGATGGACTTGGGGATGTAATTTTAATATGAATTCATGAATATTTTATTTATTTATTTGTTTGTTCTGCTGTGTGAGCCACGTCCCGACGTGGATCTGTCACACGGCATCAGTAGTGTCACTATGATGTCATCATTCAGCCAATATGGAGGACCCCGCTGATGAGAGAAATAAGTGATGGTGGATATAGTTTCGCGGTCAACATTTCTGGGTGAATTTAAACAATAAAGACTAACTATATATCTCTTCTTGTTCTGCTTCTGCCTCTGTGTGTGTGTTTGTGTGTGTGTCTGCTTTTGTGTGTGTTTGTGAGACTTCAGCATGCACACGTAAGAACACATGTAAACACACTTTTAACAAACAGGTTATTTTCCCCAACACAAATTAAACATATTATCCACCAGAGGGAGACACACACTCACACACACACACACACACACACACACACACACACACACACACACACACACACACACACACACACACACACACACACACACACACACACACACACACACCAGAAGGCATTTCTATTTCCCTCTTGTTCACTGTAATAGTGGCACCTACATCTCTCAACCCTGTATTTTATGTTTGGTTTAAGTATCTATTTCGTGCCGTAATAAGAGCCATAAAGAAACAATTTACCTCTCACTCTTGGCAACCAGGACAGAAGGGCACAACATTTATAGAGCAAAGCAGTTCTGGCTCAGCCGTGATAAAACATGACAATACTCGTTGAGCAATTATAGTGCAGGAGGCTATCCCTGCTGCGGGCTATTGGAGCACTTCTATATCTCTG